>PVIR01005194.1:0-23791 GCA_004026965.1 Petromus typicus
TGGTAGGGTATTTGGGATAATAGTACCTTTGATTTGTACATTTTATTTACTTATATTTCTTTTTATTTAATTCATGTAGTGATTATGTTATCCAAAGAAATAATAATTGTCATTTATAGGTTAAAAGAAGGTGAAGCTGAAAGTTAAATAATTTTCTCAAGGTCTTGAAATTATTGCTGTTAAAACTGAAGTATTGGTTAACTGAGTCCTAGCCCCATTTCTTTATAAATTTCTTTACAAATTTCAAATAAATTTCAAAGCAATTGGCTAGTCTGATATAATAAAAATTACTCCACTCACTCTTGTCTTCTCAGGTTAATGGTGGAACCAAGTTAAAAGCAATATTCTAGGTTTCCTTCTTCTGCCAACCAAACTTCTCAATGAGAGACTAACGGGGTGGAGAAGGATTTGAAGCTCTAAAACAAATCTCACAGGAACTGGATTGCCTGTTTTTCTCTGTGTTTTCCTTTCTGATTCTGCAAACATTTCACGTACAAGACTGGCAGCTAAGTCACATCTCCCCCTCCCTCTCAATCACACCTTTATAAACCCTGCCCCTTCTCTTCTCTTGCCAAGGTCTTTCGTCACTTATGAAATTAGACTAAAATAATAAGACATTCCTTGTGGGCAATCCTAGAAACACAAACATCCTTCTCTGCACAGCAACAGGGCGTGAGGTGGGGAGCGACTGAGGCGACAGAAAGAATGACCAGCTGAATTTCAGGGTTTTTTTTTTTTTTATTTAAAAAAAAAATCACTAAAAGAAAAGAAGGGGAAGATTAACTTTCCCTGAATGGTGGAGCCTTACAGGGGACCAAATAAGTCTTCTATAAACTGATTTGCCTTCCTGACTGTGATTTACCAAACTGACACCTAATTTGTTAGGAGCACAGTTGACGCCTCAGACACAATGGCGGATGACAGCGCACATAACCTCTCTTTCAGCTTTCATCTTCTATCTTCCATTTGAAGTTGAGTTCCGACAAGAGAGAGGCACAGAATTAATATTACCTAGGATCAGCTCAGTCTCCAGAGGGAGCAGCAAAAGCTTTCCTGGAAACAATAAACCCTTTAAACATGACAGGGAGAATGGGACCTTAGGAGGGCTCTGAAAGGATCCATTATTAAAGAAAGAGGGGTAAAGCCCTCGTGGGTGACTTTGATTTTTTCCTCAGCGAAAGTAGTGATGAACTAGTGCCGGTTTTACATACAAATTTAAAGATCCAGGATGGCTGATGTTAAAAAAAAAATCTCTTTCCCCCCCCCGACCCTTAACATACTCAGTAGAGAAAGAATTCTTTGTGAACTGCATCTGCCAGGATGTTAATATTCGTTTTTGGTTTAATTTGTACCAAATAAAATTAAAATCAAAACTTGATAACTTTAGCAACAAAATCAGGAGAGAGAAACATATTATTTCTGATGTTATGTATAGTATAAAGTCAAATTAAATTAACCAAATTATACAGAAGTGTGCATAGTCTAAACAAGTAGTCTATTTTAATTGAAACAACTGTAAAAATAATATAAAACATTTTATTGAAACTATGAATTTCCAAAAAATTCAGAGAGGATATATATATATATATATATATATATATATATATATATATATTACATATATACAGTATTTTACAGTGTTATAATATTTCTTTATCATAAACTAAGTACATTTACTCACTTCATATTCAGCACACAGACAGTCTGATAAGTTTTAATGTTTTGTCAAATGACTTAAACAGCCTCTCAACTCATAATATTTCAGGGGATCAATAGAGGCAACTTTGGTAGAACATATGTAGCATGTGGAGTCAAAAACACTACATTTTTGCATTATACTTCTTAGTTGCATAAACTGCTTATTCTGTCCAGGCTACAATCCATTTGTCTGTGCAATGGGTATAATGATGCATGCCTTACAACACTCTTGATAGATTTAAGTGAGGCATTTATACAGTTGTACATTTGGAAGTGTTCCTCTTCAGTGAGCCTGAGGGCACCATGACTAAGGCTTGGGGTGAGGAAGCCACAGACTGAGCAAAAAATTGGATAGAGCTGATGCATGGAACAAGAGGATCTTAAAGTCCTAGTTGTCTGTGACTCTTTTAGAGCTGTAAGTAGAAAGGCCAAAGCTGATATCCCAGTAGGATTATGGAGACAGTGTTTTAGTTACCAATGAACTGTAAGTATAGTATTTCCTCAAATTTGATGGCTTAGAGCCAGACATTTACTATGTCACAATTTCCATGTGTTAGAAATACAAGAAATGCATTTCTGGGGCCACTAACTCTGTCTCTTATAAATTTTTACCTAGGCACTGGCCATTCCAAGGCTGGTCTAGGAAAGACATAGTTCCAAGTTTATTCATTTGCCTATAGGCAGGCCCTATTGGCTCCTCATCCAAGCTCACTGAGATGACTACATGTTTGGTGGTTTTAATCAGTTGAAGAGGACTATGGCAGAGTGGCTTTAGGCATCTCATTATGATGTCTTCCCCAAGAGACAGGTCATGCCATACAGAGATTTGCTCTGAGAAGAGTATTTTGCAAGTCATCTTCATCTACAAGGTACAGAGAAACTGCAGTGAACTGGAACACAATTGAACTCAATTAAGTACTCAACTTTCAGACCCTAAATTCTCCTTAAGGGGAAAGAGGCTGATTACAGTAAAAGTGAACTGATGTTAGTAGTTTTTGTCAAAAAGCCACTTCACGGGTATGTCCTGGGGCCAGGGCACAGTAACTTGAATTTCCTACATACTGTTAATTGATGTCCTAGAGGGATAGCAAACTTACTCATTTATTCAAGGAAGATTCAGTGATATTCACCAGCTAGGAATTAATGAGGCAAGAACACAGAACCACACATTTAAGTAAATTTTCCACCAAATGGGATTAAAAGTAATTAGAGTCTGGTTGTAGATCTCTGTTTCCCAGAAGGAAAATAAAATAAATAACCAGAAATTACCATAAAAGATGACCTATATGTGAATAGTTAATCTTTTAATAACTTCAGTTTCTTTGAGTTGAAAGTGATATCATTATGGATTCAAAATTTACTTAAAATAAATTAAGTACAGGGATAGTTTTAAACTGTGCCTTTAGTTTTACAAAGTACTTTTTAAACACGTCATCTACAACTGTCTTCAATCATGGGCATTGCCTGTTGTAAAACTTCATTTGAACTTTACCCAAGTGAAATGCCTTGCTTGAATTTTCATTTTTCACTACCATGCAACATGACCAAATCTAGTCCAGTGTGCATGTACGTGCACACACACACACACACACACACACACACACACACACACACACACACTTTATCTATAAATCCATACATGCACTCACATATTTCATCTAAACTTTTATTACTCATATTTCAAATCTCTTCTCAGACCTCACTTGTTCTGGGCTTGTCTTAATTCCAGACTGAACAATGAGATTAACTTGAAAAATCATTTTCAGACAAATTGCATCTGTAGGAAAATTGTGTACCTCTTTTAAAGTTTCTTAAGCTATTCTACTTCATAGTCAGGGCTTAAAACCTTGATCAAGATTCCCATGTTGGGAATAAACCAACATGGAAAGCTTTGGATAGAGTCCAGGGAAGAGAAAGCTTTTATACTCACTATTTTGTAAAATATCCACTTCATTTATGTGGATGAAGTTTTAGGAGACTGTGTACAGTGGATCATCAAGTTACAACTAGCTTGACATATGAACAACTTGGGTTTTGATCAGTTTAGTTGTCACTTATGACCCAAAGGCTGGCCATTGGTGTTTCCAGATGGTCCCAAATACAGATGTAATTCTTAAAGAATTCCAGAAGGAACATTACAGAATCCTCTCCTGTTAACTGAGTTATTCTGGGCCAATGGTTCTCTAAGCACATCTGCCTGTATACAAGGGACAGAATTGAAGGCTGTGTAGAAAAGTCTTAACCCAACTTCTATTATGACCAACCCTTGAGAATGAACTGAGTTTGTGAGTCAAAGTTCCAGTGTACCTTTTTGTTTGTACTATACCCAGAGCTAGTAACACAACTACTACTATATACTAAGTACTAATAGATCTCTAGAATATTAGATGAACACCAGAATTTCTTGAGTAACATAAAATATGAATACTTTTATGTCTGACTCCAAAGATAACATATCAAATCAGAGTTTGGAAATTAAAGAAATTCTTGATACATTCATGGACATTGGTATAAGTTATCAGAAGGCTTTATTGTAAAGGAATCCTGTAGTTCAATTACCTTGAGCATTTTTCTAGGTCAGGAATGATGCATAAAGCATCTTGATGGTATTTGAACATTTTCAACAATCTGATATTTGCAGTTTCTCCTCTGAGCCGCTTCACTGTTGGACTACTGTGATTAATAACCTGTTCTTGCTTATTATGTCCAAAAAGACTTCCTTCTGGAAAATTGAAATTTGTTAGTTACTGCTCTTCTTATCATGTTTGATTAGTGTAAGGTTAATATGGTAAACACAATATATTTCCTGCCCACAAATAACTGAGGAGCATAAACACAGTACGAGTATATTTAGTGTGATAAGTACTGCTAAAGAAGTTTAAGACATGTGGAATCCAAGACTTGGAGAGGACAGAATCCAGTTCTCTGGATATCCAGAAAGGCTTCTCAGAAAAAACAAGGACTAGAAAAAAAGCTGGAAATTTTAGTTTAAAACAAGTGTGTCTGTAGAAAGGAGTGTGGCAGATGGTAAAAGTACTGCAGAACAATATCACAGGCAAGTAGATTCTACTGAGTCTGAAGCAGTAAATGACAGTGGTTAAGCCAAGATTGTTTTTCCTTCACAATTACTGTCCCATATATTGGGTCACTTAAGTCCTTGGTTATTCTCCTTAGAGCTAAATGAACTTCAATAGATAAGGTGGACTAAGATGACCAAAACGATTTCACAAAAAAGAATGTTGTTAATAAATACCAGCTCTAATGCTCAGTCTCCTAGTTGCACGTGTGTGTGGATGTTGTAAGGTCTTCCAAAAGTAAGAAAGGGATTGTCATTAAATGGTTATAAGACTAACACTTAGGATAAACTTGGTCAAATTTAAATTTTTTCATGCATTAACCTGGCTGTGCCCTCAGAACCACTCTATGTGCAAACTTTAGCCTGTGTGCTATAGATGGTGGGGAATCCCTCTGCTAGAAAGCTGTACAACATCTGGACTTGAGGAATCTAGGAGAAGTACGTGGGATAGGGGACTCTTTTTAGCACAGAAACAGGTTTCACTCATCTCAGCCAATAATGAAAAGTTTGTCAAATTATTTGACTAATTTCAAGATTTAAGAAGAAAGATTACCACAAAGAGATACTCTGATCTCAAGGTGAGAGAAAAGACAGATGTACTGTGAGAAAGAAGACAGATGTGACAGGGTGTCCTGGAATTTCTTGGAACACATTTTAATGAAAATCCCTCTTTTAAGTGGCCGTGCTAGTAGGATCTTTAAAGTTGATTAGTTGACAAGACTACTTAGCATACTAAAATATTGGATACTCCAAAGTTAAAGATTAAAAAGAATTTTTCTCCTACTGTCTCTCACTTAATTGCTTTCTGCAGCATGCTTGAAACAGCTGTCTTCTTATCCTGTCCTAATGAAGCTCGACTGTTAGCATGGAATATTCTATGCCATTTTTCAAATGTGACTCTTGGAAAAATGAAAATTTTCTTTCCTACACTTTTTTTGGTAGACATGAGATGTACCGATGCTAACATGAGGGGAAGCACTAGGAATTCACATCACTTGGCCTCTTCCTAAGTAAGGACAAGAATCTCTGATGTATAGCTTTGCACTGATGAAGTAACGATGAACCTTATCATTCTTTAATGCATATATTCATCCTGAAGGACATTAGTAGAGAAAGGACCATGACTGAAGAAATCAGTTTTGTGCTGTCAGAACCTGGAGAATATGAAAGGATGTCATCTCAGCCAGAGGCAGGCATTAGAGTATAAACATGTGGCTAATTTCAGGAGATGTAACCCCAGAGCCCATTCCCACTCTCACGGATGTTTCTCTTTAATAAATATTCAGTCAACGTTAATATATATATATATATATATATATATATATATATATATATATATATTTTGAGACAGGGTCTCACTTTATAGTTCAGGCTGGCCCTGATCTCAGCCTCAAACTCACATCACAGCCATCCTCCTGCTACTGCCTCCCCAAGTGCTGGGATCACAGGCGTGAGCCACCATGTCGGGCACCGTGGGGTGTGGTACTGATTGCTGCTGGGCATGAGTCTCCACACCCAGTATTATATGTGGTTACCAAGGATTGAACCCAGGCCCTTGTGCTTGCAAGAGAGATGCCAGAACTACTGAGCTAAATCCTCGTCCCCTGAACATTATATTTGAAACAAGCACTAACCTTCCTCTGAAGATGCAAGAGAAGCACCTCAGACCATGCCTTGCTCACGGAAATTCTACTGTATGCCGGGTACTGTCCTAGGTGCTGGAACAGACACTTCACATTTAGTTCTTTGTGGTCCTCCTCCTCTCTCTCTGTCTCTCTCTCTGTCTCTCTCTCTGTCTCTCTCTCTCTCTCTCTCTCAGAAACAGTCTTCCAGATTCCGTGTAGAGGAGGTATTACCTTTGTGTCCTGTATTCTTTGTTTCTTTCTTACTGTTACTTCTTTGCCCCATGATCCAAGGCTATGATTTTGCTACTGAGTGCTCTTCAGGTAACAGTCTTATTTGTGACTTTCCCAGTCATCAATCCCTTCTAACATTTCTTTTCTCACATCAAGTGTGCTCATCACCATAGTGAGAAGAGGAGCACTGTGATTGTTGTATCTGACCCTCATTTTGCATGATAGAGACACAAGATGACCACTCCCTGTGCTTGAGTTGTCATAGGATGGCCAGGTTTCTGGATAAGCAGCACCAGTTCTCCCAGTGCCTTGGTTTAAGAAATACATATTTCCAACATGGGCTATATATTTTGTGGAAAAAATCACAATCGATATGTCGATATGCTCATGAGTCACTTATTCCTTTGACAAATATTTATCAAGTATTTTTTATATTGTAGAAATGGATCTAAGCACCAAAGAGCCAGCAATAAAACAAACTAAATGACTAAGCAACTTAGTTAATTTTATGCAGTTTACTGGTTTGCTGGTAAAATTTGTTAGGCATGAAAGTTTTTTTTTTTTCTTTATTTTAGAAGTATTTTTGGGAGTATTCGTCTGTTCACTTGCTTACATATTTATCTATTAAAATTTCCAGAGAATTCTGAGAATACTGTAATTAATTAAAAAATATTTCCTACAACTTTGGTTGAAAACTATTTTCCATTTTGAAGCTCAAAAACAAAATCACCATTTCTAATATGGTAGTAAAAGAAAAAAATTTCTTTGCTTTTTTTTTTTTTTCCCAGACTAATGGTTATGTCAAAAAGAACCAAAGACATCAGACAATTTGCCTCATGGGCAAATGCTTGCATTAATGTGTGTGTATATCTTTGTTATCACTAAATTCACCAAATTTTATTGTGAGGATAAACTTTCATTGCCCACTTCTGAAAGTGTAAAGGAAACAGACAAGCTTACATAATTATCTTCCAGACTCAGTTAATGTTATCCTAAGACCAAGGTTCTGTGAATGTTGCTAGTGTTGCTGCTTTAAAATGTGTTCATTCCTCTTTCTGATGATGGGTTTACAGCATATAATCATTCTGTATTTCAAATACATTTGTTGAGCCATACAGCTAACATGTCAACTATGATATTAAATTAAGCCTTTGTCTCTCTTCCTTGCATAAAGACTCTAGAACCTTTGCAATCTGAGTGATGGTGTTTTTGTTATGCTAATAAGATGTGCTGAGCTGAAAGCTTCTAGTTTCAAAATCAAATGTTGGTCTCCAGAAAAATAAATCCATGAATAGAAGATAAGAACATTCCAGACCTTTACACTTTAACCTCATCAGAGAAGGGGAGTATTGGAGATTAAGTTCTGACTCCAGGGAACTTTCAGGGTGGGGAACACAACCACTGAACTCTAGGGAGCTGTGTACTATCTTCAAAGGAGTAGCTCCTGGAGGAGCAGCTGGACTGCATTCCCTGCACCTCTTTACAGATTGTCCAATTTTAGCTTTTATGGAAAATTGAATAACCTAAATAAAGTGCCCATCACAGATGTATTAACTATCCTATCAAATTACCAAATTCGGAGAGGAAGTTAGGAAAACTCTTGATTTAAACCCAATCAGAAGAACAGGTCCCTGAAGATCTGCAATAGGACTGTGTATTCTGGTGATTTTTCAAACTGAGCTTCTTAATTTGTGCAATCTGATGCTACCTACAGGTAGATAGTGTTATAATCAAATTGCATTCTCAGGCAGTTTGTGTCAGAGAATTGGAGAAGAGTTAAAAAAGACACCACACACTCGATCTCAGAGGAGGCAAAACTTAACACCTATCTTTTATTTTTATCATAAAGTCATTAGGTTGATGCAGCTGCTAGGCAAGAAAATTCTTTTTCATCTGTGACAAGCCTGTGACTAGAAAATTGGTATCTGTGATATCTCTTTGTTCGTATTGCCTGGTAACCATAATTTATGTATTATCCAGTTACATCCATTTGAAGGATTAGGAATGAAAGATGATAAAGCTAATCCATGACTGCCAGTTACAAAGAGTAAACATTCAATCACCGAATCAGTGATGGCCAAAAACTACTTACAATACCTGGTGCCCAGTTGAAAAGCATTTACCTCAGGTTCTTTTGACCAATTAAAATAACAAAGTCAGATCAATATTACAGGAAAAGTGAAAGGCTCTTTGTTGTGAAATTTTCAAAGCACAAGAGAGACTGAGCTCTACTTCTTCTGCTAGGTGAAAGATGACCAAATGTATTTTTAAGAAAATTAACTATTTTTTCAACAATAGAATTGATTCCAAAAGAAGCCTTTTTCCAGATAGAGTAAGGAAGGGCTTTCATTCATGCTGGACATCAGGCCTAGACTAGGGTTTTCCCAGAAGTGTATTTTGCTCTTGTTTAAGAAAACAGAAGCAATAATAAAATAAATATACAGAGGAAATATAAAAAATTTGGGACAAGAAAGACTATTTAAAGGCACTAGAGCATATACAGACTTGTGGTAAGTGTTTCATTGGTGTCTAGTTGGACATGCTCAGGCCTAGCACTTTCTTTAAGCTCGGAGTACAGAGTAACTGGTCAAATTTAGGATGATATGGGATGTATTCACTCACTAGTTAGGAAATGGATAAGCAAGGTACAATACATAGGTGCTATTAAGTTGATAGTTAAGATTTTATAAATGCATATGGTCATGCATATTCGTAAAATAATTATAAATTCCATATTTTGTTTATGACAGAGACATAATACTCAAATATTGTATATAAACAACATTTACAATATTGGCTAGAGAAGTTTCCTTTAACATAGTAGCCAGGCATGGTGGATCACAGGATAATTCCAGAAATCTGTGAAACTGAGGCAGGAGCATCATATTATTGAACTCAGCATGAGGAAATTAGGAATTTAGCAAGATATGTCTCAAAATGAAAAAAAAAATATTAAAAAAAAAAACAAGGCTAGAGATAGAGCACAATGTAAGACCCTGAGCTCAATACTCAGTACCACAGTTTTTTGGTTCAGTTAAAAAATTTTATGAAGTAAGACTATAAAAAATATAAGTAAATAATTAGCTTTTTATTATTAGACATGAACCTAAACATATGCTAATCTATCCATTTGTCTAAACAGCAGATGAAAGGTATGCTGGGAAGCAACATTTTAATAGTTTGAGAAGGAGGCAAACTATACCTTTCTAAAGTTTCAACACTTCCCAGAGGTGGTATTTAGATGAGGCCTCCAAGGGGATAGAGGTGGTACAATCATGGGAAAAGAGAACGACAATCTCTTTCTTAATGTAATTTGAGGCTACTAGCAAACCTTGAGAGTTTCATACACTGACTTCAGAGAGCAATGGAACAAGAGTTTTATTTTAGACTAAATCACTGGTCCTGATTTTTCTTGCCATATACAACTATTACATATGTGTAGCACGGTGAGCTGGTCAGAGAAAAAAAGATCTGAGTGTAAAAAACATTAGAGATGCAATCGAGAAGACATGAAATTATAAGAAAATTGGTAAAGCTACATGGTTCCTCAGCAAAACACTGTATTTCCACCTAACTTTTGAATCTACATAGTCTGAGGATTTTTACATTTCTGAGTCTTTTGATAGTTAGTTGGGCAGTTAAGTACACATTATTCAAGAAAAGTTTCGGGCCGGGGAGTTAGCTAAGTGGTTCCGGCGCCTGTCTTGCAAGCGCAAGGGCCTGGGTTCAATCCCAGGTAACCACATACATACCCTACTAGGTGTGGAGACTCATGCCCAGCAGCAACCAGTACCACATACCACAGTGCCGGCGTGGTGGCTCACTCCTGCAATCCCAGCACTAGGGAGGTAGAGGCAGGAGGATTGCTGTGATGTGAGTTGGAGGCTGAGCTCAGGGCCAGCCTGAACTACGAAACGAGACCCTGTCTCAAAATAAAAAAACTAAAAAAAAAAGTATTGAATTTTGCTTGCAAGGGAAAAAGCATGTCTGTGTACTTCATCACCTGAAAACTATAAAAAAATACAAATATGTTACTTAAAATTCTATATCCAGATTATAGCTAACAAGCTTTGATTCTAAAATAAGATGTTAAAGTTCTGCTCTGGGTGGCCAAGGATACTTTTATCTCTTTATAAACAGTACTGCTTTGTGGCAAAGGCTTTCCTTTATAGTGAGTATGTGTGAACTCTTGTACTTTCCAGTCTGACTCAAAATTGCAATCATTTTGTTTGGGCTGCATCCCGGGACTGTCTGCCATTTTCTAGAGCAAGGGTGAATCCATTTCTAGAATCGACTGCCTCCAGAAGTTGTCCTCAATCCATGCCATGTTTTCCCACTCAGCAGCCTGCAAATGGCCCCCATCCACTCGCTGATACCACAGGCTCATTAATTATAGGAGACTAATTGCCACTTCTCTGCAGTGTACGGATTTCCGTCGTTCTCAAAGCAGCTGCAAAGCTAGGTCAGCACGCGGACTATGACCCTGTAACTGAACTGCTCCTTTAATCAGGGGTGGTGTAAAGAAGGAAGAAAACGACAGAGAGAACTCCGACTGACTGCCTCTGGAGTGGAATCATGCCCTGTGGGTTCATTTACATTTGCGTTTCTAAATTTAGCGGACTTAAGGCTCTTCACAAGCTCTACTCCTTCTTTTTACTCAGCACTTTAAAAAGATTTGCAAAGAGCTTCCCTGAAGTGAAACTGAACCTGAGAATAAACATTATATGAGCTTATATTTTCTCAGTTGAATATTATTACACGTATATTTCACATACATTTTTAACTCAAAAATTACTCAGTGATATTTTACCTCTTCTGTAAATTCTTACAACAAATTGGAATTTAAGCCTAGTACCGGCCTGGGTGAACTCCAAGAAGTGAGAAGAGAGTGCATGAATCAGTAGCAGCAGATATCACTAGGGCAAGTGTCCTGGCATATTGGCCTACTTTTGCTATGCGGCAATTAATATTTTGAGCAAGTTCCTGTGTAACGTGCAAGCAGTCTTCAATTTGTTTTCACATGACTTGGTTAACAATGTGACTACGTATGGTAACAATAGGATTATTTCAATGACATATTATTAGCCTGTTAAGAAATTTGACTCTTTCATATCCCTCAGGGAAGTCTACTACATTGACCTTTCTCAAGCTAATAAAAACTAGTACACAGGAAGTAGCCAGCTCTTATCTTGGTAATTATATACTTGTTGCTGCCAGTGTTCAGAAGTCAAGCCCATAAAAATTCAACAGCTCACAACCTTGATGAAGCTGTTAGAAGTTACTCATTGCAACCTTTTAAATATTTCTTGTAAATACAAAGAAAAAGTAGAGTACCTTGCAACCACTTCTATTAAGAAAATACTCGTTTTGAGAGGGATCTTAGGATTTTCTGGGCTATATAGGACATATATAGTTGTTTTGTTCCTATTTGGGATGTATTGAAACAGCTCCAAATTAGCATCTTTGAGTAAAATACAGACAAAAATAACCTTCACCTGGTCTAGGATGCAGGCCAAGTATCTGCTGTTTGGCACTTAGTGTACTATAGCAGATCAGGAGGCTGTAAACAGGCTCCAATAAAATCTTGATAGGAGAATCATAGTGAGCTTTTAGAGATTTGGAAAAAAAGATATTCTGAGAACTACTAATCTTTAGTAAAGTCCTTCTTAAACTTTCTGTCCTTCAGAATCTTCTACACATTTTGAGTTCAAACCTCCAAACTGCTTTTGTTCCTATTGATTATATCTTTTAGTTATTTTTCTATATTAGAAAATAAAATGGAGAGAATTTTAAATATTTATTCAGTATTCTCTTTAAATAATGACAATAAATCAGTGGGGAACCATACGTTTTATGAAGAATAACTACAGTTTCCAAAATAATATATTAATGAATAGAGGAAAATCATTTAACATTTTTGGGAAATCTTAAAATATATGGCTTAGTAGAAGACAGTTATGGTCTCATGTGTGCTTTTTCATTCAGTCTGTTTCAATGGATTTTCTGATGGATGTATCCATATTCACATGTGAAAATAATCCAATCTCACATACCTATGTATTCAGAGAACAGAGGATAATTTTAATGATCCATTTAGATTGTTATTGTCATTTTACTTGATTTTATACCAAGTCCAAGAAGTACAAAAGTGATTGGTAAGGGTCAGTTATAGTATGAAAGTCTAAATCACCTTACAAAGACTTTGTACTTAAAAACAAAAATTCATTCATCTTTTGTTGGCTATCCTTTTTTTTTAGGTTTTTTGAGACAGGGTCTCGCTTTGTGGTTCAGGCTGGCCCTGAGCTCAGCCTCAAACTCACATCACAGCAATCCTCCTGCCTCTGCCTCCCGAGTGCTGGGATTACAGGCATGAGCCACCACGCCCAGCACAGTGATATGTGGTACTGGTTGCTGCTGAGCGTGAGTCCCCATGCCCAGTATGGTATGTGGTTACTGGGGATCGAACCCGGGTCCTTACGCTTGCAAGACAGGTGCCGGAACCACTGAGCTAACTCCCCGGCCTTGGATATCCTTTATATATGTTTTTGGAAAATTATGTGGTGGTCAATTAAAAGCTCCTGGTTCATTGACTTCAGCAATCTTTCAAATGCTGACACATTCTATTTATACAATATTTAAAAATTACATTTGTGAATGTCACCACCAAGCTCATTCAAAGAGTGTTTTAATAATGAGAAACTGTCAAATAAATAAAAATTTCCAAGCTTCTAATCTTCACTTGAAAGCTTAAATTTTATCATTGGCAAAAAAGCTGTCAGTTGTCTTCCTTGGAGTGATTGGTTCACTTTATTCATTTTTAAGAAAATGTCTGCTAAACACTCAAGTCTGGATAACAATAGACTGAAGTCAGTCATTCTTTCAAATACAAATGGTGTTATACAGAAGAAAAAGTGAGTTTAGCTTACCTCTCAAATAATAACCCAACCCATTGGTGATATAATTATGTCAGCATGAGGAATGCTTTATACATGCTTCCCATCTTGTCATACAGATGATTAAAAAGTCAAGTACTGAATAAAATTAATAATTTTTACTTAAAAGTGATTCTCCAGTGACAGCTTTTTCTTTTCTTTTCAGAAATTTATGGCAATGAAGAATATAACACTGCTAATATCGACTATGTGGTTGTGGCTCTTGATTCATGGTAAAGAGCTAGGATTTTCATTCATCATTCCTTTGTACCATCAACAAAAAACAGAACCAGATAATATTGTATTAAAGCCTTTGGGTTGGTTGAGGAAAATAACAGTGGCTGAGTGACATAAAATAAATTGACTCCTTGGAGTTCTAGAGACTGAACATCCTGCATCAAAGGTCCAAGGGAATCAATAATGAGGGCTCAAGTCTTGGATCTTGCACAGCTGCGGTTCCATAGCCATGGATATCAAAGAGCAGAGGGACAAAGGAAGAAAGTTCACTTGTATTTTTTCTTAAGGACATTAAGTTCATTTATAAGGCTCCACTATCATGATTTAATAACTTTTCCAAATCTCTGCCTCATAACATTGTCACACTGAAGGTTACAATTGTAACATACCTTATTCAGAGGAACACACACATTCAGCCTGTAAGAAATTCTTTAACATTATGATGGATACAATTGTGATATTTCATATGCTCTGAAATAGTCTTCTGGTTTCCAAGAGTTCATAACAATCCTCTAAGAACAACTGCTTTAGAAAAAGAGCACCAAGCTCTTTATTGAGCCTTAGAACATTAACATCAGATGGTAGAAAATCAAGATGACTTGTGGGCCAAGTAATATTTCATGAGTAGATGAATATTTTTTTTTTGAGTAGATGTTATCTTAACCATTAATCCATAAGGTAGGATTGACTTCATAACTTTTCATCATAGCATGACACAGAAGTGGAGGGCACGAGACTGGTCTTGAGGACATAGACAAGTAATTGGACAGAGGTCAATCATCCCCGTTGTGCAGCTCCTTACGCTCTGCTGTCCACTCTCTCATGTGTTCATGGCCTCATGGTAGGTCCCAACAAAGAAACTCAAATATACAATGAAACAATGACATACCAGAAGGGCCAAATACCTCATTATACTTTCACTCTGATGGGACCCCAAAAGACAGTTTAAAAAGAAAACCAAGCACATAGGTAAACTAGAGTGACGAATTGCTAGTGTAATGAATTCATATGATGAAGTGTGATGAATTCATATGATTCATATGTGATGAATTCATATAGTATGATGAATGTGTGATGCTAGTGTGATGAATTCATATGATTTATATGCATTGCCAAACAGATTGATTGGATGATCAGAGTTTGAAAGAATATGATTACATGATTAGTCTTGATGAGTTATGGGTAAAAGATTTGGAATTTTGGGAAATACAGAAAATTTGGAAATTTAATAGTCCATAAAAATGCTATCTGTTTCTCAAAATTGAGCAAAAGATAGCTAGCTCTTTAATCTTCAATCAACATGTGCAGGTATAGGAGACCAACACTCAACACGGCCCACCTGTATTGTACTACTGCTGAATATTCAAATGACCAGCATATCCAGGAAGACCAGCTAGACATCTGTTTCTGAGACAATTATACTTCAAACTATACACATGGGTTGGACAATAATTTGTCCATACTTGGGTTGCACTTGTTTTGAACACAGATTTTAATTGACCTTCCACTGCCAGTAAATACTGTTCATGACTTAGATGAATGCTTTATTCACTACTGTATCATCCCAGACTGTGTTGTTTCTGGACAAGAAACATATCTGTCAATAAAAGGAGTGCATTGATCAGTTGATGCCACTGATGCAGTTCATTGGCTTTGGCATCACTCACAAATAGCTGGGCTGGTATATAGAGGAAGGTATCCAGAAAGAATGGCTGCTATCAAGAAATCAACCAAGAAATTCTGGCAAGGCTGTGAGGAGAAAGAAAACCTCTGCTGTTGGTAGAAATGTAGACTGGTACAATCATTGTGAAAATTAACGAGGAAATTGCTCAAAAAACTGGGATTAGAGGTCTCATTTGATCTTGTTATTTCCCTGCTATCTACATGAACGAATTAAAAGCATGATACAACAGCAACATATATGCACATAATTGTTTATGGCACTATTTTTTGTAAGAGATAAATCTTGGAAACAGCCCATATGCTCATCAACTGGAGACTAGATAAAGAGAATATTTTATAATAAAATGGAATATTATTCATTCATAAAAATTATACAATAGAGACACATAGTTAAATGGATGTATCTTGAAGGCACACCCATATGTAAAATAAATAAGACACAAATCCATAAAATACCATATCATCTCTCTAGTATGGGAAAATGAAAGTACATATGAGGTCTATAATGTATAATAGATAGTGTAAAATAGGAAGAAAATATTCAAAAGGAACAAGGAAAGAGAGGGTAGAGGGAACTAAAGAAAGGAAGGAAGGAATTTGATGGTTAAAAAAAAAACAGAAATAAAGCTTATATAGGGAAGAGTGAAGAGGCTCATATGGAGGGCAGGGAAAAGGGAAAAATGAGAACCAAGCTGTGTCATGTACAGGTACAAATTCTCAACGTTGAAAGTGATCATAATGTATACCTAAAACGTACCAATATGTTCAATAAAGGAAAAAAAAAAGGTCTTTCAAAGAATAAGTTACAAAATCAATTAGGAAATGCTGTCCAGTGTAGATTTTTTTTTCTGACAATCATAGTATTGTACTAAAGTACAGTGATAGAAAGGCATAAAAGGAAATGTGGTCTCTACTTCACCTTTATTTATAACAAACCACTCACAAAAATGAGTTTGTTCATAGTATGACTTTAGTATTTTATAATTGAAAGGTCTTTTTACATGAGAAGAAATACTTCTAAACCATAATATATACTCTTTGTTGGTTGAAAATTTGTATTGATGCTTAGCTACCTTTGGTTGCTCATGCTATTATACTATTAAATCATAAGGAGCATTTCTGTAAGGATAATTAATTTGGTTATTGAGAAATTAATTGATAGATATTAATGTAGGCATGGGACTATGCATTGAATACATAGCATACTCTGAAGACCCTGTTAGTATTTTTATATTCCTTAGTAAAATTTAATGAATTAAATGGATAAAATATAATGGATAAGCATTAGAGGCTGAGGTAGGAGAATTGCATATTTGACCCCAGCCTGAGAATTCAGCAACATAATGAGAATGTTTTTCAAAACAAAAAAGTTTTTGGGCCGGGGATTTAGCTTACTGGTTCCGGTGCCTGTCTTGCAAGCACAAGGACCTGGGTTCGATCCCTGGTAACCACATACAATACTGGGTGTGCAGACTCATGCCCAGCAGCAATCAGTACCACATACCACTGTGCTGAGTGTGGTGGCTCACACCTGTAATCCCAGCTCTCGAGAGGCAGAGGCAGGAGGATTGCTATGATGAGTTTGAGGCTGAGCTCAGGGCCAGCCTGAACTATAAAGCGAGACCCTGTCTCAAAAAAAAAAAAAAAAAAAGTTTTTAAAAACTGAATATAGCTAAACATGAAGGATCTGGGTTTAATCTCCAATATTCCAAAATAATTTTAATAATTTTATATAGCATGACACATATATACCATCTATACATATTAAATTATATCTATTTGTATACATGCATAAATATATTAATCTACTATGTGAATGTGTATTATGTAGACTGATATATATACATATATATATATACACACATATATATATCTGCATGTAAATGCAAATACATGTAGATCTAGCCATTCATCTATTATATGTGTATGTGTGTGTATGTGTACATATATATGTATGTATATATATATATATATATATATGGATGTGTTTATAATTCTTCCTATTAATTATATTGCACATGATGACTATGCAATTATATTGCACATGATTGACTATAAAAATAGAAATAAATTGGAATAAAAATAAAAGACACAGTGACTGATGAGATATAGGACATCCCATTTGTAGAAGAGTAAGTGTATTTTCATTTCTTTAAGGAAAATTTGGATACTTCCAGGAAACATGTTACTGCAGCCATTGTTAATGACTAAAAAATTAAGCATGAAGCCAAATGCAGAGGAAATTTGTAAAGATATATATATGTGGAGAAACCTTTCCTCTGAATTCAGTAAGTCTACCAGTAGACACTAAGATTTTGTGTACCTAAATATCATCACAGGAAACTAGGAAATGGGTGGTTTCCAAATTACAAATTGGGGAGGCTAATAGAAGAATAAAACCAATCTCTGCAGGATTTCAATCAACTGTAGGATTTAAAAAATAAGGAAAAAGGCTTACCTTAAACAGTGATTTTCTGACATTCTCAGCTGCACAAGAGTAACACGGAATATGTGCTCAAGTCCTCGCACCGTATCTTTTACCATCAGTGCTGCCTCACTCCCACGGCTGAAGGAGACATCATTTTCACAGCAGCTCTAATGACCCATCATAGAAGGAAGCCGGCTGCTTGGGGCTAAAGAGATCTTAGGCTCCACATGTCTCTCCTACTCCGAGTCATCTTTTCTGTTTGATTTGCAGTGTTGGAGGTAGCCCCATTCAGATTTTAAATTTTTGCCACAAGGTTGGACCAGATCAATCCAGTCATGCTTCCCCACCTGGATTTTCTTAGTTCACGTCTGGACCATAGTTGAGACTCCAGGAAATGTTTTTAATTTGCAGTTGCTTATCTCTATTGCTTGCTAGAATAGAGACTATGATGAGAAAAAATTCTGAAACACAAGGAAAGAAAACAGAACTTCTATCCATGTGGATAAGTGAAGCTGTCATTTTTCACCTTTTAACAACTTCCCATCAAATAGTTAAAACAATGAGATAGTTTAACCACTGTTAGCACTTCTTCAATTGGTTTCCTGGTTGAAATGCGGTGGGACTGGGAAGAGAAGAAGGCAAAGAGGAGCCTTTGATTGGCTAAGATTACTTCGGCTGACACCTTGCAAGTCCTTGGCTTTCATGATTCTACCAAGTGGTTCAAGATTCTAACAGTCCAAAAATTCTCTGTATTCAACATGTATTAGGATTTTTATACAGAGAGTATTTAGCCTCCTTTGACTGTGCAATAAGATACACAGTAATAGAAGAAGTATAATAACTATTATTCCTCTATTTTCCTGCTCATTGATCTCTTCCTAATAAGTGAGAAAATGTAGAACTATAAAGCTATAGCATCTCATATTATCATAACCATGAAAAAAATTAAAGAATATCTGACAATATTTTCATTTCACTGGTGGGAAAATGTAGCCTGAATAAAACTGTCTAAATTTTCCCAGGTAAAATACTTGTTAGATGAAAAATTTTTAAAAAGGATAATATAATAGCTACCAATAACAAATTTGGTAATTCAATCCTCAAGTTTTTTTTTTTTTTCCAGAAAGGGAACATATGTTAATTTAAATAAAGATTGTTCCTTGATGAAAATAGTGATTTCTTGGGAATTTGACTAGCATAAAAGGTTTTGGAAGATATTAGATAAGAACGTATGGAAATAAAAGATATTCTATTCCTCAGTGACTCAGAAGCAAGATAAGCTTAACAAAACTTAAAGATTATTATTATTATGATAAATATATTTTCTACTTTTATAAATGCATAAATTAACTTCCATTTTCCTTAGAAATTAGTAAAAATACAAGTATTATCTGTTCAGTGACCTGCCACATAAAATCGGGCATAGGCACCATGATTAAAACAGTGGATGAGGGACAGAAGAAGGGAAGAAAATGCAAGTACATGATTTTATTTTAATACCTGAAGTTCCCATCAGGAAGCCAACTTTCTTTGTGGATTTGAAGTATAGTGTTGAGACACAGAACAACAATTCTGCCCATGATAGGCTGAGTGTACAAAGGACTCACTTAAGATTATGTCACCCAGTGATGCCATCTGTGTATATAATTATACTGTGTAATATTCACACAAAAGAAAATCACTCAAGTACCTTTCTCAGAACATGTGTCATCATGAAGCAGTACATACCTGTAAGGGATGGAGGTTTCAGGGCAGGTGAAATGTCTTCTATGATTCCAAATGCACATAAGCCAAGGAATCCCTGACATGCTCCATTGAAATGTGATGCCTGTGTTGCTTATGTTCCAAGGGGAGGAAAGGGAGATAGAGAGTTAGTGCCCAAAGTGGTTGGACATAGCTATGGAGAAAGAATTATTCAATCTGAACATAGCTATCAAAACTCAGCAAGGCCCAACTTCAGAGGCCAGGCTGGGGAGCTTTGGTGTGTTTGGGGTTGAGGGATACAGTGTGGAGCTTAGGATTCCGAAATGAGGAATAACAGTGAGCTATACCAGGATTCATATATTAGGGTAGATGCAATAAAAACAAAAATAATTATTAATATAACAGAATTGTTGCTTTGGCAAACTAGATTTAAAGGTAAAATTTATAACAAAACAATGCTTAAACTATTACAAAACTTTAGGGAGAAAACACATGACATTACAAAGGTAATATTTAAGAAATGCTCCCAACTGATTGGTAGTGAGAAAAATATTTTCTTCTATCAATTCTTTTTTTTTAGAACCAGGGATCAAACTCAGGACCTTGCCCATGCCAGGCAGGTGGTGATACCACTGAGCTACATCTCTGGTCCTTATCAGTTCTTCTTAAATTCTTAAGCAATTTCAGTGTAATATAAATAAACAACAATGCAGAGATGGGACCAGGATATCAGTCACACTGGTATTGATTAATTCACATTTCTTTTTTTTAATTAAAATCTTTATTGGTACATTACATATACATATCGTGATTACACTCCATAATGGGGATTTGTACCAGTATAAGACACAACTTAATTCTCATTTTTTCCTATAGCCCTGCCCACACCCTACCACCCCCTATATACATAAAATTTGTTTCCTTTTTTTGTTATAATCTCATTATTTCCCCTTCACCCTATTTCACTTTGAGTATTTTCTATTTCACAATATATAACATACAATTCTAGGACTCATTTACATCTTTATTTTCTCATACCAGAGAAAAGACGCAATATTTACCTATCTGTGACCTATTTATTTCACTTATGAGCATATCCTTAAGGTATGTCCATTTAAGTACAAATGATTCAAACTTATCATTTTTATGGCAGAGTAATACTCCATTCTGTAGAAGAACCACAGCTTTTTTATCAAGTCTCCAGTTGATGGAGACTTGGGTGGTTGGGTTGTTTCTGAGATGTAGCAATCACAAACTGAGTGCTATAAACATGGGTGCACATATGTCACTTTTGTGTTACATTTCTGAAGCAAGGCCTGACTCCCTGTGAAGCATGAAGGGGTTTGGTGTGTCTGGTGGAAACAGGTACCCCATCTTCTGTCCAAGACAGATCTGTCATACCTTCCTGATTTGGAGTAATCTGTTCATATGAATTCACTGATCACAGTCTGCTAAGAACCTGAGGGGCTCCTTTCAGTTCTCTCTCTCTCTCTCTCTCTCTCTCTCACTCTCTCTCTCTCTAACTTCTCTCTTTTCTGCTGTGCTATGAGCTCCAGTCACCATGATCTTCCTGCTCTTTTAATTCCTTCTTTTTAACTCATAGAATCTGCCAGGATTTGCCTGGGCTTTGTCTTTTCTTGTTGTAGCAAGAAAAAGAGAAACTCTCCTCTGGTAGGAAGATCAATTAATCATATGATTTACCTGACCGGGTCCTACACTTCACAGAAATCACTTGCCCGCCCTGCAGATGGAGAGTGTCCTACAACAGCGACCTCATGGATTTCACTTTTACTGGAAAGTAAGTGGAGGAAAAGTGGATTCAAGTAATAATACTGGTTCCTAGACAAAAGAGTGACTAACTTTCTAAAGCATTTATGAGAAAGCTGAAATGTCTTAACAAACATTTTCATTACACAGACAAGAAGGGAGCTTTGAACAGTTTGGCAGGAGATGGTCGTAAACTCACACAAAATTCACAGCAAAGAACGTCACAGAGCAATGTGTATCATGAACAGTGACAAAAAAATCCCCCAAATAGCATTTGCAAACTCAATATAATACTACATAAAATGAGTAGTAGTCACTGGGTTGTGTTTTACAGCCCAACAATACAGGATTCTTTCACTTTGGAAAGAATTCAAAATTATATTGGTATCTCAATAGATACCAAGAGATTTTCACAAAATTCATCATGAAAATCCATAAACTAAGGGAATTAGTCTATACTAGTAAAGGAAACATAATATTTCTTTTTAGCATAAATCATTCTAAGGTGTGGGTGAAACCTTAATGCTTCATCATAGGAAAGAACAGAAGAGGAAATCATGAGTGTTCACCAAACATATGAAGTTACATGCAATAACTTTACTTATCCAGGAAATATAATTAAAGACACAGATTTGCAGGTAAAGTGGTCCACACTTGTAATGCCAGCACTACAGAAGTTGAGGCAAGAGGATTGTCACAGCTTTGAGGCTAGCCTGGGTTACACAGTAAGTTCAATCTCAGCCTGAACTACAACGTGAAACCCTGTCTCAACCCTCCCCCAAAGGTATTGATTTATATGCACAACTAAAATGCTAAAGAAACATGTCTATGAACATGCTGAAGATATTGAGATATTGGGAGTCACCAATGGTATAGTTAAAACTCTACTAGATGTAACAGTTCTTCTGTAGAGCTTGTTGGTTTCTTAGCAAATTAAATCTACCCTATGACCCAGAAATTCCATTCATACATTTAAGAGACTTCAAATCTATACAGAGATGTTCAGAGTAGTGCATGCATGTGTGTGTGTGTGTGTGTGTGTGTGTTATATTGAGAAGTGAACAAAGGGATTCCACACCAAGTACATCCTCAGCCTTTTAAATCTTTTAGACAAGCTCACTAAGCCATCACAGGTTGGGCTCAAACTCGGAATCCTCCTGTCTTAGACCCAGAGTGCTGAGATTACAGGAGTGTACCATCATACCTAGCTAGCTTTATTTATAATAGAGGAAAACTTAAAACAATGCAAATGTTTGCTGATAGGAGGATGAATAAATTATAGTACAAATAAACTAAGATATATTACTCAGAAATAGAAATAAACACCTTGCCAGTGTATTCATGGAGTGGAAACATCTGGATGTGGAAGGGTGTGCATTCTTACATTCTACTTGTACAAAGTTTAGAATAGAAAAATCTGATTGATTATGATGCTACTCAGAACAGTTCTCACTGAGGATGACTGAGAAGGTGTATTCTCTTTCCAGGAGAATTTCTAAGGTGGTGAAAATGTTCGCTATCTTGATAGCAATGTGAATTTTATAGATCTTTATCTTTACCAAAACACATTGAAAAATATAATTATAAGATGTCTCACTTCAAAGAATCACATCTCACTTTGGAGAATTTTATCTTAACTAAAAGAATGATGGAATGGATGACTCAATATTTTCATGAGAGTGGCAATAAATAGAAGTATTTCAGAGAAAGTCAAGAAGTTCTAAATTGAATAGCAGATGATGATTGTACATTTTGTGAAGAAATGTTTGAATGACAAAATTTGTTTATAGAAATCCTTAGGAAGCATGAACATTACTTTCAAAATGCTCTCCCAATAAGAACCCACAGAAAGATTTTAAGCATGAGTTTTTACATTAGAGCAGTATTTTTAGGTAAGCAGCCACAGAGCAGAATTAGCTATGCAATAGAAAGAAGTAACTACTATATAAAAATACAGTACAGAGTTGCCTGTAAGGAAGTCAGGCTGTTGAACTCCTGCAGACTGCAGAGTCAGAAGGCCAAGGGAAAAGGCAGAGTATGATCATCATGGAGCATAAACAAGTTCAAGGACATTCTTTAAGTAAGTGAAGGATTCTAGTCTTTATTGGAATTTAGGAAAAGGATGGGTAATGGACGAAAGCCAGGAAACATTCACAGAAGCATCCAGTCCACATCTTAAAAACTTACAAACTGAGCTAGCCTGAAGGCAGAGTCAATACCCAACTACTGAGGAACCTGCGAAGACAAGAAACAATGTTTGCATTGAAATTAAATTTCTAATAAAGAGCCCTTGCCTTTCTTTTTTTTTTTTTTTTGCTGTAATTGAAATTCTTCAGTTCCAGTAACCTGGTACTGTGGAATTAAAATATCAGCTGTTGCCTTTTGCTATTGTCTTATTTTGCTTTATTTT
>PVIR01005194.1:23891-73919 GCA_004026965.1 Petromus typicus
AAAAAAAAAAAAAAAAAAAAAAAAAAACCTAAAATAAATAAATAAATAAAAATAAAATAAAAGACATCAAGTTCATACTTCAGTTACTGAGCATGTTATATGTCACTATAGACTTAGTCCTATGTACATGGGAGTCCAAGTGTTTATTAAAAATAATCATTCATGCTCACTTTGGCAGCAAATATACTAAAAATGATCAGAAATGTCTCTGAAAGTACAGAGCTTATATTTTAGCTTGAAGTGGCCACTCATACTTTTATTTTATTTATTTAAACCAGAATTTAAATTTCTATATGAAGTTACCTAATTGTTCCAGGGAAAACTACATGCCATTTCCATGATCTAACCATTTATTGAACCCATTCAACGATTGTTTATAAGCTTATGGTATCAAATTTTATGGAACATCCTGAAGAATGATAAATATTTGCTCTTACATAGTTATTTTTTATTTATTTTAGAAATACTTAAAAGTTACCCAAAACAGATATTCAAATAGGGAAGGAGAATGCCCGCTAACATCACAATGTTTTACAAAAAATGAAAGTGCTAACCGAACCTAGTATCCTTGTGTGGCATGTGCTCTGGCTCTGAAGGGAAATCTATTGTTAAAAATTAGAAACTGCATTAGCAAGTGCTTAGATGTTTCCAAATATCCAGCTGTTTGATGTTATGTGTCTCTTTCATCCAGTTGAATGAACAGTGAATGTCTCTGCTTTACATCTGCTTGTTGTCATATAAACACTACAATTCATTTGGTTACCACCACTGTAATCTGACTATGTAATTAGCTACTCTTTTATATAGGTTATTAGTGTTTTATACCTTTTCCAAAGATTACATTATCTGCAAGGTACACCTACCACTTTATTAGGTAAGTGTGTCAGGTATGATTTGACCTACATTCCCAATGAGATATGGCCTCTACCTTATGCCATGGAGGGAAAAGAATGCTGTGAGGAAGGAGGGCTCATTCCTGCTGGTTTTCATGTTCTTCCTGTAACTAACATGGAAGATATTTCCTCCTTGAGTGTACCCTTCCCACTACTCATGCTCCAAGTATTGTGCTTCACCTGCTGTAGTTTCATTTGACCCTCATAAGAACTAATTTTCCTTTTTTGTGAGAAACAGCTGACACAGTGAAAAATTTTACCTTCATCTCCCATAGAAAGATGAACAATTTAGACTTTTCTCTTATTTTTTGTTATGATCTCTTATTAAATTTATTACTGTTGTTGTTATATAGCTACCAAGTACAGTTGACATGGGTTTACTGACTCCAAAATTTGTTTTTCTTCCTGCAAGAAGAATTCTTTCTTGAAAGACAGAGGATGAGAATTTTGATTATATACTGGAGTTATTTCTACAGAGTAAAATATCGCCACTCTCACCTCAAGCACACCAGTTTATAAGTGAGCACACGAGTTTATAAGTGAATTCAAACAGCCTACAAGAGCAGTCTTGCAATCCAGGAGGAAAGAGGATCCAGAACACGCTGGCTGGGGATTTAGCTCGCTGGTTCCGGTGCCTGTCTTGTAAGAACAAGGACACGGGTTCGATCCCCGGTAACCACACACAGTACTGGGCATGGAGACTCACGCTCAGCAGCAATCAGTACCACATACCACAGTGCTGGATATGGTGGCTCACACCTGCAATCCCAACACTCTGGAGGCAGAGGCAGGAGAATTGCTATGATGTGAGTTTGAGGCTGAGCTCATGGCCAGCCTGAACTACAAAACGAGACCCTGTCTCAAAAAAAAAAAAAAAGAAAAGAAAAGAACATGAATTACTGGAAGTATGAGGAGTGGGGTCTCTCTGTCAAACTGCTCCAAAAACTACTCTCTTTTTCTGTTGTCGTCTAAGGAGGGATTCTTGATTTTATCATAATATTGTTATAAGCACAGTTTTAAATTTTTATTCCACTAAGCCTAACACATCCATGTAGTAAATATTTAATCTACCCCTCCAGGGTATTTTAGTTAAACATTGTAGCTTTCTTTTAATATCTAATTCTTTGCCCTAAACTACTTACACATAAATTTTCACAAAATTTTATCTTGTACATCATATAAGCTCTTTAAAAGGCAGTACCACAAAGCTTATCAAAAGGATGAGGAAATTTCTTCAAGCATATGTCACTAGTTGAATAAAATGTATAAATTTGAAGCTAAAATATCAAGAGCTTCCCAACTGGATTTCTGTGTTTATAAAACATAGTACGATCTTCTCTTAACAAAGTTACTTGCAAGCTATGTCATGAATCCAGGAAGTCGTCAGTGACTTCACAGTGCATCAGATAAACAGTAAAATCAATTCCCACTAATAGAGTAGGTAAGAGTTTATGGACGCTGCCTGTAAGAGAATAACTGTTCTCCTAACAAGCATAGCCTTTCTTATAGAAGGAAAGCAGCGTACTCAAGCCATGCAGATGTATTGGCGCTCCAGCCGACCCTGCCCTCTCACACTCAAATACAGCACTGTGTGCATTTCTTCTGAAAATGGCACATCTGCCTGATTGCTTCTCTATCAATAACAACTTTCTCACAGAGTTTGAATTTGAAGTAATAGATTTTCACTTTGCCAAAATGTTAGATCCTGGCACATACAGGTGACTGCGCCCCGAAGACAAGAAGGAAACTGAGTTACATCGCAATGTGATGTGAGAAACCAGGATAACTGAGGTCCGTCAGCACGGAATGGAATGCAGTCTGGACCAAGCGTGCAAGATGGAGTTGTGGCACCGGAAGCTGATCTCGCCTCTCCACGCTTCATTTCTCTTCCTTCATCATGCTCCCCCACACTGTTTCCATCCTTTCCCACCTGACAACGGTATCTCTCAGTCTACTGCAAATATCTACCTCCTCCCTAACAGAGCTTTCAGCACTTCATGCCTCTTCGAGTCATCTCCCTTTATCACGTAGTTCCTTCATTTGATGAACACATCGCCCAACTTTACCTTATAATCTGGATGCTTTTTATCCACTTGAATCCAAAACAACACACATTCTCCTTTACTCTTGGGAACTATAGAACTCTGTATCTGCATTTCTTACATTTTTCAACCACACTCATTTTATACTTGTGAATGCTTCCTGATTACATTCCGACATGTCACTTTCTTCGTTTTGTGTGGCATGTCTTCAGCCAGTGCCAAACACTGCAGTGAGAAAAGGACAGACTTGCTGATAAGAACAAGTCTTTGGACAATTAAGAATCAGAAAAAAGTAGAAAGCTAACTGAAAAATCTGTTTGTCTGTGTTCTTTCTTGAGTCATTTAACTTCTCTGGGCCCTGCTTTACTTATTTTTATACTAAAAATTATTGGACTACTCACCTTCAAGACCGTCTCTAGAAGTAATATTTTCTATCACAGCTATTCATTTCATAGACTGCTTGATAACTTACAGGCCCTTTATGTTTATTTTGTATTTATATTGACTTTTTCTAAAACCTATTCATGTCTCTACTTTTTTCATAGTGATTTGCTCATGTGGTATGTTATTCCTGATCAATTTATTGGAAATGTTAGCTACAAAGGTCTACAGGTCTCTTGTTTTTAAAAACCATATCTAAATGTAAAATGTCCTTATTTTACAGATACGTTTCTGTACCAATTTATTTATCCAGGAGACTTGACCAATTACTATAACAGAGAAAAAAGAACCTTAGACAGGCTGGTTATAATTATGTAGTCATTAATAATGAGTTATATACTGGACTACAGAGCAATTTTCATATGATCTCTTGTGACCATTTTCTCAAGGCAGATGGTATATTACTTTATAAATACAATTAAAATATAAATAAAATGTAATGTCTTACACTGTAAATTATTCACCATTCTTCAGCAGCAACAAGACCTTAGGAAAAAATAAACATCCCAAATTCAACCATTATCTAGTAGCGGAAAAACCCTAAAATAATAATCCCAGGGAAACTCTGTCATTGAAAACTTTCTAAAGCACCTCACAATTCCTCAGATTTTTCATCATGTGGATGAAAAATATGAAGTAACTTTTGTACTTTTCTTAGGCACTTGACTATCCATAAAAATATACATGCCACACACATGGCTCTTCCTAGAATATTATAAAATATATTCCATAGCATTTAGTATGAAATATTTACCTTCATTTGACAAATAAGTCCTGTGTGACTGAAGAACTATACTATGTTCAAAAGTCAGAAGAGTGTCACCCTAAAACTTTAATTTTTACCATCCACCAATAAATCTAATCCACAGAAACCAGAAATACTATTTTCTTAGTTTTCCAGACATTATCACTTTGTCAGTATGTGTTTTCAATACATAGCACTTTTTTCCATCTTGAAAAATGTAATCATCTTTACTTTCCCTTTCTCTCTCTGCCCTCCCATCTCCCCCACCCTCAGATTCACTCGTCGTCTCCATAAGATCTATCTTCCTGTTTCCTGCAACCTATATTTTATTTTGATGTTTAAATTACCTATATTTGGGCTGTTGGTATGAGAAAAATAAAGTAATAGTTATCTTGATACATCTGATTTATTTCAGTTAGCATTATGGTCTCATGGTCTATCCATTTTCTCACAAACCTGAATTGTAGAAATTAAGCTGCTGATTCTAAGTATAATATGGAAAATGTAGAGACCTTATTAATGGAAAATACAAAAAAAGGTAGAACTGTGTAAGCTACTAAGACTTTAGAATAAAGTTGCACATGTTAAGGAACCGTGTTATTGATACTTAGAAGTGAAATCAAGCACTGGACCAATGAGAGACACAAGAGTAGGTCCACATATGTGTGGATTTTCTATAGGTGAAAAAATGTTTGTTTGTTTGTTTGTTTTTTTTCTGATTCAGTGGTGAAAAATAAAAACCTCTTCCTGGTAAAATCAATTAACTATTGAAAATAAAATTTTATTCCTTTTTTTTTTTTTTTTTAGACAGGGTCTTGCATTGTAGTTGAGGCTGGCCCTGAGCTCAGCCTCAAACTCACATCACAGCAATCCTCCTGCCTGTCCCTTTCAAGTGCTGGGATTACATATGTGAGCCACCACGCCTGGCACTGTGGTACGTGGTACTGATTGCTGCTGGGCATGAGTCTCCATGCCCAGTATTTATGTGGTTTCCAGGGATTGAACCTGGGCCCTTATACTTGCAAGACAGGCACCAGAACCACTGAACTAAATCCTCGGCCTACAATTTTATTCTCACTTGATACTATACATAAGAATAAATCCCAGATGGATTAAAATATAAATATGAAAATAAAGTTTTTAACAAGAAGAAATTGCCAAATAAATAATCTCAGATTAAGAATTTCTAAAACATAAAGTAAAAATCTCCTATTTTACTATATGTATATATAAACTTTAAAAAGATAGAATGAGTAATTTTAAAATGCAAAATACATATCAGGTAAATATACTTGCCAGACTATATAAAAAAGAGTACACTACAATAGAACTACAGCTAGAAATTAATTAGAAAAAAGACAGATACTAAACAATAATAAACAAATACTAGCAACTCATAAAAACCAAAATACTGATATCTAGTAAATACACAAAAATTCAGTTTTGCATACAATTTCTAAACCCTCTTAAAAGAACAAATATTTTTCATGTCTCTTTGTTTTGATACAGTAGAAACAGGGAAAGAGAAAATCCTTTCAGGGAAATGGTGCAGTTCCTACAATGGCAGGGAAGATCCACAAAGGAATACTAAATTGGGTAAAATGTGAAAAATGAATGTTTAAGAATATGAAACACATATCTCTCAAAACATTTCTTAACTAGAAAGAACAAAGGTGTAATTTTATATTGGAGAATCCCAGACAAACATCACCTTAAGCAAGTGATCTAAGTTATAATCAATAGTAATGACTTTCTGATATTATGGATCATTTGATACCAGGACAGCAAAAAGAACACATAGTTCTGTGGCACTGTAGCTGAAAAATCCCAGCATTCTGAGAAACTAAGAGATAAAGAATGCTGTTTGGAGCCCAGCCTGGCCAACAACTAAGAGAAGGCTGAAGATAGGTCTCAATGTAAAGACTCAGGATTTAAAAAACAAACAAAATACAATGATAATAAAATACTAGTCTAAAAATGAGCATAAACATAAATTCCATTTTTAATTCTCTTACTTGAATTCAGTCTTCTCTAACGTTAAAATCTTTCATTGTTCATCAACAAGTAGGGATTCCTTTCTTGGTTCTAGAGATCCATCAGCTGCAATGTTTTGGTTCTCACACTGTCTTATTGCTTTTCTGAAATATCATTTCTCCTTGGAACTAAATGTCATGGTATTACCTGTGCATGTTAATAATGTCACACATTTCCCAAAGTATCAGAATTCAGAACAGTTCACTAAACCTCTCCCTGTGGAGAATATTCTAGCTATAAATAGATAATGAATCATGTTCTCTTTTGACATATGAGAGAAAGAGAGATGTAATAGATACACATAGAACTAGATTCACACATATCTGTAGTACATGACAACGTACGATCAATTGTCAGAATCATTGCTTTTCAATGTCAATTTTTCTCCTAGATACTAGGAAATTCTCTGGGATGTACTCTGGCCTGCTAGGTGGTGAGGTTTCTGACTATAAGTCCTACCATCTAAACTAAAGCATTGTATATGCTATGCAATCCTCCTTAAATGCTGCAAACATGATGTACATAGGAAGATTACTGGACCAATGTTCAACAAGCTGCATGTGATGCATGTCTTCAACTATAAAAGTTCTGTGACATTAGACAAGTAACTTAATATATCTTGTACTCACAATTAAATCTTTAAATAAGGATAAAGTATTTCATTTTATCAGTTAAATTGAGGCTGTTTCCCTCAAAAATATGCACAACTACAGAACGACAAAGTTATTTTTCTTCTTTCTCTTTCTGTTTCTTCACATAAAATAAATCAGAACTAGTTTTTTCAAGATTCACACATAGCTTTATCAATCTATCAAGAATCCAGGCTTCTTGTAAATAAAACACAGCCAGTCCAGAATAATCAGGGCCCTAATGGTTACAAGAGTTCCAATATGATGTCCACATTTACAGACAGCAAGACAAACAAAGGACAAATAAAAACACCCAGAGCAATCCAGTCACATTTTAATGTGGTTTCCAAAATCTTCCACATAATATTGCTGCCCTTACATACACCTGTTGGGAACCAAGGACAATTTATCCAGACAACTTATTCGGATTTAAGAATTACTTACTGGGATTTATTTACTTGAACTTGAGGATGTCTTCCCAGCCCTACGAGATCAACTACTGAGATTATTGCATACATTTGCCTCACCCTGTGAGATTTTAAACTACAAGGATTACTGCACTAAAATTATTAGCCTTAGGACTTACTGGAACTCACTGGGATTTAAGGACATCTTCCCTGCTCTATGTAACCTTCAACTACTGGGGTTATTGTGGGTCCACCTTGTTTTATGCCTGCTAGGAATATTGGTTGAAGGCTTGGTACCAAATAAAGGTGCAGGGGAGCTCGGGTTATGGGTTCTTCTGCTCTTGCTTCTGCTGCTGCAGTATCTAGACTTTGGCTACCACTGCTCAGAGTAGCAAGAGTCAAGCCCAGGCTCAGCCTTTTTCCTTAAGGTTCTGATTTTGTTGCTTGTTGGTTATTAACCTTTTAACTGTGGGAATATTGGGGAATTAGAGTTCACCTCGAGAGTTCTGGCTGTATCCTCTTCTCTGGACAACCACATACACCAGTCAGTTTTGCTGTCCTATTTGCCAAGGAAATAAATAATATAGTCTTTATCCCAGGGTGCTGCATGTTCAGCTCCAAGTCAGGCATTCGACCTCTAAGCAAGAGAGAAAGAGGAGAAATCCATGTAGAAGACTACCAGTTTCACTTACATGACTAAATGCAAGACTAGGACAGATAAACTGTGGTGCAACCTCCACATTTTAGAGTTGTAATTCTGTAATCTTTGCCTATAAAACGCATAAAACATTTTGCCATATGCACATATACATTTAACCTGTCTGTCAAATTTATGAATATGAAAATGAACACAAAAACACTATCGTTTTGATAGGCACAGCTTTTTAAAAATAACATTTCCATGAGGCACGAAAGCCATAATATCTAAAACATTCCTAAAAAGGGAAATATACACACACCACAGAGCTCAGAACCTGCTATCAACTCCATTCACAGTGGCAGAATGGCTCTAATAGCAAAGACATTTATGAGTCACAAATTACCATTTATAAATGCACTGTTTAGTGTTCATTTCAATGGACGACATATGGTCGCAACATTTCCAAATAGCTTGAACTGATAAATAGGCCACTGAAGTGGTTCAATTTGTTAAAATGCTAGCACATTCGCTCCTGCCAGAGCTGGGATGCAGGTTCACACTGGAAACGCTGAGCATGGACTTTGAGACTGTGCAGTGCTACCTTTAGAAACTGAGCCGGAATTGATGCAGTGGGTCTTACAGTCAGTTTTTCATCATGATTTATCTGATTCAGCAAGAAGGCTTATTGAGCTATCGAAAAGAGTCCGGCTGACTTGATTCCACATTCTAAAGTAAGACCACCAGCAATGTTTGCTTTAGCCAAGGCATTTTCCCCTTCTTCTTTAGTATGTTTGTGATACATAATGAATACCTGAGTCACGAGATATTAGTATATACTCAGATCACTTGATGATCCTTTCTATGTCACACTCCTCTCCCCCTCTTATTTCTCCCAATCTTAAAATCCTCCTCTATTCTCCACACAACTTATTTCACTGTTTTCTTTTATTTTGCTCTTAAATTGTCCATTGTGTGAGATTCTCATACTAAAGAAACCATGCCATCTTTAAACTTTGAGACTATTATTTACTTCATGTAGCCTTATGGTCTCGGAGTACAACCATTTTTCTGCAAATGATTTGTTTATCCTTCTTTATAATTAAGTAATATTCTACTGTGTATATACCTTAATTCCATTATCTATTCATCTATGAGTAAGTTCTCACAAGATTTAACTATTGTGAACTGTTCTACTATACACATTCATGGCTATGTGAATTGAACCTAATCGTGACCAGAATGTTTCAAAATAGTTTAGTGCAAATAAATGGAATTATCAACCCTCAGGACAGAAAATAATCAGAAAAGAGATGTTCCATTTATAATTAGCAAATTTATATGTAAAATGAATTGAAAGGTGAAATAAAAAGGAGCTTTAAAGTCTTCACTTTGTCATAAGAAATAAACAGCTGAACAAGCTTGAAAACACATTCAAGAGTTCTTAAACATTTCAGGGACTATAGCTAATATATTGAAACTGAAGAGAAAGCCAGACACAAAAACTTAAATTTTTCCACAGTCAGGGAGGTTAGAGTAGATGGAAATCTATTTGACCACTCAAACCACCAAAAAAGTCAGTACCCTCTCTCAGCCCAGTTCTCTCCCAGCAGATCTTGTACATCAGTTCCGGTTGGTAGTGAGGAGGTTGTGATGCAGAAGTTTCATTTCCCTTGATACACTCACATATACCCAAACACTGGATTTTGTTTCATCTAGACTCTTTTACCTGTCCATATCAGACTCATTCTTGAACACATTTTTTTCAGTAATGGTCATACCCAGAAGACAGGACATTAGTACACATTACATACTAGAACTCAGCAGTACTTTCAATTAAGTAGTTATAATTGACATCTATAGACTGTTTTTAACCAGTGGCAGCAGAATGTTCTCCTTTCTTAAGCCCATTTAAAACACTTAGTAACCAAGATAGACCACTTTCTCAGCCACAAAAAAACACTGACAAATTTAAAAGAACAGAAATCACATAATGTCTGCTCTCAGACCACAAAGTAATTAAATTGGAAACTAAAAATAAAAGATAACTAAAAAGTGTCAAAGTACTTGAAAATGTAAATAATGCATATCTAAATCACACATGGCTTAAAAACATAGCTCAAAAAATTTTAAATACCTTGAATGAAACAAAAATAAAAATACAGATTAGACTAATTTTATGGGATATAGTGAAAGTAGTGCTTATAGTAAATTATAGCATTGAACTCATGCACATAATTTAATATGTAGAAAGATTTGTAAAATTGGCAGCTAAGCAGAGAACAAAGAGAACAAAAATATAAAATACCAGAAATGAAAGAAGATACATCAGTATAGATCACATGGCTATGAAAAGATAATAAGGAACTATTGTAGCATCTTTGTTCCCATAAATTGGATAACCTACATTAGATGGATCCATTTTTAAATAGATACAATGTGCAAAGACCTCACAAGAAGGGATTTAAATAACCCTCTAGAACAGATGGCAAAATGCCTAAATGGTTTCACTGGTAAAAATCCATTAAACATAGTAAAAACAAAACAAAACAAAAGCCACTACCCATAGAAAGTATACCAATTATTTTAAATGTCTTCCAGAATACAAAAAGAGAGAAAAATACATTATTACTAATGATACATGGCCAGAAGTACTTTAGTACCAAAACCAGACAAATATATTTCAATAAAAGAAAATACCAAAGCCAGCCACAGTGACAGAATGGGTACAAAGACAAAAACTGACCTTTGTTCACAGATGATGTGACCAGCCGCCTATCTGAAACCATCAAATGGACTGAGGAGACCCAAAACCTCTTCAGATTAACAAGCAATCAGAGCAAGTTTCCATATATGATGTCAACACATAATTTCAATCAGTTTTTTTATACCAGCCATTTGCAACAAAAATCCAAAATAGAAAGTACAATGCCATTTATGTCAGTACCAATCCCAAGTTAAACACTTATGCATAAATGTATCAAAGCTGCAAGACTGTAGTGAAATTATTTTTTAAAATGAAGAGAAACCTCATGCTCATGAGTTATTGAATGACAAAATATTATCAAGATTTAGGTTCTTCCTAATTTGATCTAAATTCAAATTGATACCAACTGTGTGCAATTGCATTTCTCAGAAAATTGATTCTATAGAAAGTGGAAAAAGTACAAAGACAAAACAATATTGTTGGTCTTCAAAGATGAAGAGATGTCAACTCTAGGACTTAATGCCATAATAATCAAACCAGAATATTACTAGGAAAAGAAGAGAAGAAAAGGACAAATAGAACAGAATAGAAAGTCCTGAAGTAGAGCAACATAAATAGAAACCAACTGATATCTGAAAAAAAGTCAAAGGTGGTAGCTGTAGGGTAACTACTCTGCAGAAAAAAAAAATGACAATGGAACAAGGACTCCACTTGCAAAACATGAATCTAGACACAGAGCTCATTCCTTTCCCAATACCTAGCTAAAAATTGATCACAGACCTAAATGTAAAACACAAAATTACAAAGCTTCTATATGCTGGCAGAATAGGTAACCTAGAATTCTTTGTGAATTGACTTTTTCTTATAACATCATTAAAAAGAATTGATAAAATTGGTCTGTTGACATGTTAAAGTCCTGTCAATTGAGAGAGAAGAGAGCATATAGATCAAGTTCTCCTGCTTATAAGATAGGTTAGGATGATGCTATTGTCTAACTATACATAGGACTTCCAAAACTCAAAAATAAAAAGTAAGGAGCATAATTTAAACAGCAAGAAAAGGCCTCAACAGATGACCAACTAAAGAAGACAGATGGAAATTGAGCATGTCAAAATATTTTCAATGCCATGCAACATTAGGGAGATACACATTAAGAAAACAACATGTACTCCTATTAGAATGGCCAAAATCTAAATCACTTGCAACACCAAACCCTGGAAAAATGGTAACATTCATCACTCCCCTTCCTTGTTTAAGTGAATGAACAGTAATGTGGACAGTTTGGAAGATAAAATGATATTTTGCAATAAAGAAAGGACTTCTTTTTACTATCTGATTCAACAATCCAACTCCTTGGTAGATATTCCAGTGGACTGAAAATCATATTGGTGAAGATTTTCCAGAGAAGTAGAACCGGTACAATTTACTGTGGTGCCTCAAATCACAACATCATTTGTTTCGGGATTCTGGGGAATACGGATGGGGGAGGAAATGTTCATTACAAAAGTCTGGAGGTCATGAATAGAAGCAAAATTTTCCCAATGCTTTTGAAAGAGAACTGAATTGTTCCTGGAAAAGAAGTATTCTTGGACTGAGGTACTATTGTATTAGATTGGCTCATGGGATTAGAAACTGTACAGTCCACATTGGCCACCTGCACACTGGAGAGCAGAGGATATAACTGTTCATCCGAGAAATAGGAAGCCTCAGAACCAGGACTTCGGTGTTATACTAAAGGTCGATAAGCTCTATAGAGATTCACTGGTATGAAACTGCACTGAAAGGCTGAGGAAGCTAAAGACCAATGTCCACAGTCAGTGGCACTAGAAAGAGATTTACTTGGTCAAGCAAAATAGAGATTTCAGATTTTCAAACTCAGGCCAACCTCTTCCTTCTCATTCTCATCCCATCCAAACTGCAATCATATTGGGCGGACACACATAAAATGAAGATGGCCCTGCCCCAACTCAGTCTGCTGAGTTTACAGGCCAAACTTCATGGTTAATTGTGGTGTCAACTTGTATAAGAAATAGATGAAAGATTGTACTCCAGTTCTGAGTCTGTCTGTATAACTTACTTATTAAAAACAGAAGGTCCATCTTGGGTGTAGGGTGGCATCAAACATTGTATTTATTGTGTTGATACAATCTAAAGGGAAAGAAGAATGAAGTCTCACTTCTGCTTCTGCAAAAGATCTTTAGACCATCACTGCCTTTAGATATGCAACTCTAGCCTTCCAGTGCAGAATCTTTGGCTTTAGGATATGGACATAAAGCCTTTTTGTATTCTATACATATTTAGAATCCAATACTTTCTGTGATTGAACCCTGACACACTAATTATCTCTGGAAACACACACACAGAGACACCTACAAATGTACTTTCTAAGTCTAGGTGGTTCCCTAACCCAGGGAAGTTGATGATTGCAATGAGAATCACAAAAAGCTATTTTCACATAGATACTTTGGAAGTTTTGCTTAAAACTCTCTAAACTTGGAAGCAGCCATTCAGATATTCTGTAAGTAGATGAACTGTGGTTTACCAGATAAACAATACCAATCTAAACAATGGAATGTTATTCTATGTTTAAGAGAAATGTATTATCAATCTATAAAAACACATGGACAAGAACCAATATGTATCAATACATTAAATAAGAAAACCTGAAAAAGCTGCATAGTAAATGATTCCAAATTAGAAATTCTGGAAAAACCCCACAACTATGGAAACATCTAGAAAATCACTAGTTGTCAGGGGATAAAGAATTGGGGATAAGTTATATAGATTGAACCATAGAGGGCTGTGAAACTGTGTGATATTACAGTGGTGGATAGATGTCAACACATATTTATCAAAGCACACTAGATTTTATGATGTAAAGAATAATTCATAAATTAGAGAGATTAGATGATAAGACTGTGTCAGTATTGGCACACTGATACTTACAAGTGCTGTACTCTGATATACGATGAAAACAGTAGGGAAAGTTGGATGAAGGCTATATGGAAATTCTTTTAACAGGCTGCATATTTTTTCTGTGCAACTAAATCTAAAAAAGAAATCTATTTAAAAATAGTTTAGAAAGAAGGAACTGACATGCGGAAAATATGTAGAAACAACCATAATCCTAACCTTCATTGACACCATAACCATTTGTTCTCCATTCATCTGCAACTAGAACTCGTCATTCATTTGACTATTTCCACTGAGTTCTCCTGGTTCCCAGCAGATACATCCTACCTAAACTGTCATGCCAGAAAACCTGCAGATCTTCCAGAGCTTATTTAGGCTCTGCTTTCCACTGCTTTGATTACATACTGTTGTGAATTTCATTTTCTCTTTTAGAGATACTTTTCCTGAGGATGTGAATTGTATTAGTGCTTTTTTCCCCTTCATCTCCTTTTAGAGGCAGCATGACACAGTATTTAGATAAAATTATCAGAAACCAAACTACTGAGATTTAAATCATGGCTTAAGCATAATGCTGGGCAAGTACTTTAATTTTCTTCTGCTTGTCTACTCATCTCTCAAATAAGATAATGATGAAACCTACTTCAGAGTGTTGTTGAGAAATGTCAGGGTAATAATAAGTGTAAAGTTCTTAAAAGAGTTTCTGGCACATAATCAACCATAAAGTGTGACTGCCAAAACTGTGTGTGGTCAGAGATTTAGAATGTCATTTTTTCATTCTTATAAATGCAAGGGTCTCATCCTCCCCATAAGAACATTACATACATGTCATTAGGTGTTAGGAGAAGGGTTTTCTCTGCAATTTTGATTGAAATCATATTATTAGGAAGATTTTTTTCTGGCTTCCTTTCAAACTCTAAGACTCTGGTTGGCCTGAAGATTTAAAAGGAGATTAAATTCCTCACAGCCAAGTATTCTCCTCTGCCCAACTCAAAGTTCAAATTGTTCATAATGGCCTGTTATTCCAGAAAAGAAATTACTTTATACGTTCAGATTTCATCAAATGGATAGATGTGGTTGCTTCCAGCTGTGATTGATAGAAGCAAGAAAATAGTAGCTGAAGAGAAGGGTCTGAAAAAGTCATAGAGAAATAGAAACTTCATATTAAAGATCATGCACTGGCAGTGCACAATGCCAGGAGAGTAATTTAGATCGTGGATTGTTATGGGAAGATGTGATCAGGAGGAAGAGGATCCAAAACCAGAACCTAGAAAAGCAATCAGAGAAACAGGGTCCAGTCTCGGGCCATTTGTCAGGGTGGGCACTTGTCAGGTGATTTCAAGAAATTCTGTTAATTCTTTAAACCAGAGATATATCATGTAAAGCATATATTTCTGAAAGTAATATATGGATGGATTTTGGAAATTACATGGGAAAAAACAAACTATGGTAATACAATTTTTCCCACCAAATTCGTTTCATTTCCTAATGCATATAAAGTTACATTTATATTATACTATATTCTCTTAATTTTACTATAAGATTATGACACATATTGCATACCTAATTAAAAGTACTTCACTAATAACCTTCTTGATGGTCATCTGTATTCCATTATCTCAAGTATTTTTGCATCTATATTCATTAAGGAGACTGGCCTACATTTCTTTCTTGGATGGGTCATTCTTTGCTTTTGGAATTAATGTAATAGTTGGTTATTTTAGCTAATAATTCGTTAGCTTTTTTATTAAGCCTTTGTTTCATTGACTTTTCTGTTGTATTTTTAGTCTATTGTATTTATGTTTGTCCCGATCTGTATTATTTCTTTTCTTCAAATGATTTTAGAGTTAGTTTGTTTATGTTTTTCTAATGCATTAAGATACATTATTTATATGAAATATTTGTTATTTATTATAGGCATTCATATCTAGTTTTTCTATTGTCTATTGTGCTCCCATTTTTATTTGATTCTAAGGAGTTTTAATCTAGCCTAAATTCTTAATAACTGCTGATCATCTAAAAGTCTATTTTTCAATTTTTATATGTTTGTATAAGTACTGTAGTTTATCTTGCTCTTGATTTCCAGTGTCATTTCAACATGTAATGGTGAAATGTAACATTTTAAATTTTTTATTAAGACTGATTTATGGCCGAAAATATTGTGCTAATGAATATCTCATGTTGTACCACTTTTGTTCTAATCTCTGTGTTTGTTCATTTGATATGTAGCAGTGTTCTCAAAAACCAAGGACCAGAGACTGTTTTTTTTTTTTTTTTGGTTTTTTTTAAGTAATTTTCTACAGACTGGGAGAAGGTGGTTTTGGGATGATTCAAATGCATTATATTTATTATGAGCTTTATTTCTATTATTATTGTATTGCAATGTGTTAATCATATAAGACACCACAAGGCAGAATCAGTGTGATGCTGAGCTTATTTTCCTAAAACAAGCTGGTACTATCTAGAGGTAACAGGAGATGGTGATACTGGAAACATGTCAGTTATGTAAGTCTATAATCTCATTTGAATATCGTTACTGCAGAAAATCCTACTTCACAAAGATAGGATGTTTGCAATGGGAAGGGTCTTTTATTTGGTTTTGTGTCAGTCTCAGGTTATTCTGATTAGTTTCAGTTTTCATTAAGAATTCTGGTACATTTCAAATGTACATTCATGATCACATTCATCACTGATTTTCATCCAGAGTGTGTGGAGATCTGAAGTTGCCTCTCACTTTCTTTTAGGGCCACTGTCTTTTGCAGACTCAAGCAGTAGGAATTTTTCTCGCTTGTACAAAACAAAGTTGATCCACTTGGCTTATTAACAAATGGCTTGCAGATTCACTCCCTCTCAATTGGAGCATCTTCTGTGGTTGGGTAGCAATCTTCAAAGTAGTTTGAAAGCTAAGATAAGTGAACACACATCACCTGGGGGAAGAAGACCCTGGTTCAGGGTCTTTCAGAATCTCAAGTAACAGAAGAACGTGTCAAAAATCCCAGTGTTCACTCATCACTTCTATAATTGCAGTTTAGCTTTAAATGTAATCACGTTACCTGCCTTAGACATAGTCATTCTCTCATGCAGTGACAGACTGAGTCCAATGAATACATTAAATATGTCACACAAGAAAGGAAGTTTTGTAAAACATTGTATGTCACTGAAAAATGCTCCCACTTGTGAGTTTTTCCAAAGAAAAATTTCAATGAAAGCCAAATGAGTTCCAGGTGTAAGAGTAGATCTCTGTGCTCTGTGCCCATCTGTTACAAATGTTTAATGGAGTTGGTAATGTTAATTACATCCTGAAAATTATTAAGTTTGGGTGACCATTTTTGGTCATCTATCATTTCTGTGTGAATCACATAGCATGGAAAATCACCTTCAAAAGTGAGCACTTTGACCTGATCAGTAAAAACAAAAAGCCGTACAGGTATGAAAGCTATTCAGTCCATCTGATACTGACAAAAAATAGACAATTCGATGCACATAACATATCCTCCTATGAACTCTCTTGAAAAAATTCATTGTGTAAAATAAAGCATTGTGGCCTACTTGTTAACACTGGTAGACTAATAAACTTAGATATCTGGATATCATAATATGATGACTCAATAATTCATTTTAACAATTTTGCCTCAAAATCTTGCATTTCATAGCTCATCTAGTTATGGTGCTAGGCTTTTGATGTATTGTCATCCCTAACAGTTCATGATGAATGTCCTTAACCTTAGTAATGGGAAAGACCAACTTTTCATCAATAGTAAATGGCTGCTTAGTAATACTTTTGCTACTAAGTATTTTGCACTTAATGTGGACACATTTGAAGGTATGGCTCTCAGCAATTGCTTATGTTCTTCATGCTCATATTTGCTTTCTTTCGAAAAATTTTCAAAGGCTTGTCTTTAATTCAGAGTGTTTAGCTTCCACACAGAAAAGTAGTTTGGAAGGTTTTATGACTTTATTAGTCAGTCACGGCATATTATCCAAAGAGAACTCTGAAAATATGAGTAACCTGTTGCAAAAAAAATGAATGCATAATTTGAAAACAACAGCTGATATTTTCTCAAAAATTCAGCTTTCATTTTGTTGGAATTCTGGGAGTCTTCTCTCTTTACTTGGCCCTTTTCTCGTATTCAAAGAAGCTGTCTAGAACTTTTATTTTATTCACTTTACCTAAGATTACCTTGTAGGCTTTTTAAAACTCTGATTGAAACAAGGATGCAGTGCACGGAAGAGACATGGATGGAAATAATAACTAGTTAATAGGGAGGCAATAGGTAGACTAAAATAAATAATGCATTCTGATATAAATCCTGCCACCAGATGCACCCAAACTATTACTTACTACTCACTGGTAGGATTTTGATATAAATCTTCAAGTGTTTTATTATTATAATATTGGTGCAATAAAATTTCTCTAATAACGTTAATTTGCATTTTCACAAGTGCCCCAGTGTAATGTCTCCACCTCAGCTCACACATTAGTTTCCAAATGCTCACACAGTAGTTTCTCATAAAAATCTGCAACCTAGATCTCTCATATGTGAAGGTTATAGTAAAGTTTATCCTTCTGTGAGAATTTAATGCTATGCTTCATTTGAGAGGACTAATAGGCAGTAAAGCAAGTGATGAAATAAAGCTGTATGTAGAACTGAAGTTTTGCTTTCTTGTCTGCCTTTTAGCTTGTGCTGTGTGGACTAGCTCTTAACAGGGTATATAGCAGCACCAAAGAATGCCTCAGTGCCCCAGAGGTTGGACATCATAGTTTAATTTTCTTTTTCTCTGAGTGATATATCTATGGGTCAGAGTTAATTTACTCAGTATTATTGTATTAGGCCTGTCTCCCCTAATGCCTTGTAGCATTCTTTGTTTTTAAATGAAATTGAGTTTTCTGATGTTTGTTACAATAATATGATCTCAATAAACTATTTCTTTTATCACTATATAGTTTTTGCAGGATATGAGTATAGCTATTACTGCTTGCTTTCATATTTCTTTTGCTTGAAATAATATTTTTCATTTTTCTTATCTCAATTTGTGTATTTTTGCTGGTGAGGTGAGTTTCTTGCAGGTAGCATATTGTTGGATCTTGTTTTACAATATAGTCTGTCTACATTTTTAAATTAGAGAATTCAGTTCATATACATTCAGGATTATCATTGAGATACATCCAGATATTCAACTGTGTTGACAATAATGGACATCCACAATTTTTGTACACCAGAGTTTCTCTGTTTCCTCAGCCTTGATGAGCAGCTGCTCTTCAGATGTTTTGATTTTATTTCATGAAGTAGATGAGTGTTAGTCTTCCTTTATAAGTCTTCATCTAGCACTCTGCTGAATAAAGAAAATTAAACAAATTGATGAAGAGAAATGGATTCAAATATTTCAAAGTATTTTATTGATTTAAAAGTCATCTTCGAATTGAATGTCCTGGAATACACAGAGAAGAATGGTACAATCTATGAACAAGGGCTGTCAAAATGAGGTTAGCCCCAAGGATGAAGAGATGAGAAACTAGCAGATCTCTGAATTAATAAATTAATCAGTGTTGAAAAGCCAAGGCTGCTGAGGTTTTAAGATTCAATGACAGAAAAAAGTTTTCTTCTTTCTGGTCATGTGGCCAGTTAGATCTTTTATTTCTTTTGAATAAAAAGGTGAGAGTATTCATCCATATATCATTGTCCAATTCAGAAATAAAATAGTTCATTATTTGGGGACTGAGTCTAATGTTAACTCTAAGTTTTTTACTACTTGCCTATATCAGATTAAATAGATTTTTGAAAATTGTAAGTTTGTACTACATGTGTGTTAAATATTTTCTTGCTTCCCTAGATTTCGTTAATACAATAAATTTGGCATTGTTTGATTTTTCACACTAAATTAGTCTTGAATTCTACTTAGTGTTGAGGAAATTACCTGGCCATATAGTTTCATAGTTTTTGTATGATTATAGACTGTCATTTTTTTCATTTCTTTTTCTGAGTTTATTGGTACATTTTAGGTATATATTTTGATAGCATTCATCATTGAGAATTTGTACTTATACATGATATATCTTAATTCTTATTTTTTTCCATTCTTTTGTTTTCATTTAATTTTAACTGAAAAAGTCCATTAGAATTTCTGATAATTTTATAATCTTATAATATCTTCTTCACAAACTCTCTTTGTATTCTGTTTGCAATATTTTTTCATATTCTTTATTAGTAGTATTATGTTCTGTGTATTATTCTGCATTAGTAGATTTGGATGCTATTTTAAAATTTCTTATGACACTAAAGAGGTTTTAACATATTTATATATAGAATTGATATATAGAAATTTTTCAAAACAGTGGACTTAGATTGATGTGCCCCCATGTAATGTTTCAATTTTTCTCTATTTTCAAAGTTGTTCTTATTCTCATTTTTTAGTAGATGAGTATGATATGCCCAGGATGATAATTTGTGTTTGTATCTTGTTTAAAGTGTCAGAGATTCTCCAGTCTATAAATGTATGTCTGTGAATGAATTCAGGAAATTTTTGGTTAGCTCTTTTTCAGTTCTTCTCTGTCTACTTTCTTTATTCTTTCTACATCCTTCTCAATTGTTATATTTGGGATTTCTTTTAATCATCTCACATTTCCCTGAGAATCTTTTTTTCTTTTTTCTTTTGTTTTTCTGAAGTTCTTCATACTGAGTAATTTTTATTATTTCATTTTCAACTTTGAAGTTTTTATTTTCTTCTGTTAAGTTCACATTATGCATTTTAAATATCATGTATTTTCAAGTATAATTTATATTTATTTCTTTCTCCTCATTTGTTTCTTTCAGAGTCACTTCATTTTGGGATTTCTTTCTGTTTTCATATCATGACCACTTTTTACATCATTAAAAATGAAATAGCTACTTGCCTATATCAAGTAGCTATTTGATATGCTAGATATGCTTTGAAATTCCATGATTGTCCCTCAAGAGTATTGAATGTCAAGGACTGAGTCATTTCAATGTCTGTAGAAGGCACTTTATTTGTGGCAAAATCTGCAAACTTCCTTTCAGTGGGCATCACAAAGCACCTGCAGTTATTTTCAGGTGTGCAGAGTATGTGCCTCGAATTCAGATGAGTTAGTCACCAGCAAGATGTTTGGGAACAACTTATAGACAGAAATTGGAGATTTTCCCCCTCTGATTTGCTCCTGCTGTGGATTTGCATCCTCAGTTTCACTGACTGCTTTGGTTGCCTTTTATAGTTTCTGGTGCTATGTTCCAAAAAGACTTGTTTTTTCTCTAATTTTGCCCTACTTTATATAGTATAAACTAAGCCTGCATGTGTCTAAATTCTATGAAGCTGGACAGTTTTCCCAGTGTATGGACTCTGGTCAAGTACTCGTCAGTTTTGGTAATCTCTGGTGTTTTCTGGTGGATTTGGGTCTCTGTGTTCATGTGTCTGTGTGGTTTGCTGTGTGTGTGTGTGTGTGTGTGTGTGTGTGTGTGTGTGTGTGTATTTCCCTAAGTATATAGATGTTTCCTGAAAGACACCTTGATAGGATTCTGCCATGCATGTTGGAAAAATATATCAGTATTCAACTCTTCCTGTTGCATGTGTCTGTTTGGTTTTCGTTTGGTTATGGTGATGCCGGGTACCAAGCTCAGGACCTCCCATGTTATACAAGTAAGGCTGAGCTCTATTGCTGAACTGCACTCTCATGCCATTTATTTTTAAAAGTTTCAAAATATTCTACTGTTCTGCATTTTATTTCCCCATAGCTCTTCGCTCAATTTGATTTGAAAGCAAATATATATTCTTACTGAGTTTGTCTATCTCTTTCATTAGTCTTTAGTGGTAAGGTTGCATATAAACTCTTTAAATTCAGATTTCCTGCATTCTGACCTCCTCATCTAACTCCTTCTCCTGGTCTTTCTCCTCCTGCTCTTCTTTCTTCTTCCTTCTATCTTCCTTCTCTTCCTCTCCCACTCTTTTCCTTCTCCTCATTCTTCTTCCCATTGGGCACTTTTATTTTGTTCTAATTGTTAAATATTTGTCTTTAATAATGCTATTGTTATATTATTTTCTCCTTCTTACATTTCATCTGATGAGCCCAATCTAATATTTTAATTTATTCTAACAAAATAGTTTACAATGACCCATGAAGTAATTTTGTATCATTCTTAATTTTACTTAAGAAATTATTAAAATTTATTATTATTTTTGTATTATCCTTCACTTTTAAACTGAAGAAAAGGGTAATACTGTTCATTGTAGAATTTTTAATTGGATAATATATTAAATGTAAGTGCAGGGCACTGGGACAGTGTGCATTTTTTGTTCCACAGCATGAGCCTATATCTCTTAAGACTGACCAAGTATTTTCTTGATCTACAAGAAAGTAGGAGAGAAAAGATACCAGCAATCTAATGGCCTAGGACTAACTGACTTCCAGAGTATTTCATAAGTTCATTATGAAATGCTATATAGTAGAAAATCCTAGAGGCTACAAGAGTTGTAACAAGAATTTTTACTCAAATGAATTCTTCTGTCAGTACTTATTGACTACCTAATCACACAAATTTCATTTAGTTGTAACCTAGCAATTTTTAGTGGGAATTTAGTGGGAATGCTCATTTTTAGTCATTTTCTTTCTTCTTCTCTTCTTCCTGAGGATAAAAGAAGTATTCATAAGGTGTGTAGCTGAGCTGCAACCAATTTTTTGCTTTATTTCTTGACTGTTCAAAAAAATGTGTGATATGAGGAAAGATATATTGTTGTAGGCAATATTTCTTTCATTCATACTTTCTTGTCATTTAGTTGTTCATTTTATCAGATGTTGAAGCTGATGAGAGAGAATGATTGCTCCTCAATTTGTGTGTTACTCAAAATCTTATGTCATAGGCTATTAGTGTTTTCTTTTTACTTTGAGAGTTTCTCTTCTTAAATAAACTTCTACTGTCTCATTTAAGAAATTTTGATATCCAAATTTATCCCCCCACTTACAATTCACAGTGACATAGATATAACATCAAACTTTGGTAAGATAAAAAAAGATTTGCATTTTAATAAAATTAAAAACATTTGTACATCAAAGGACAGATTCAGGAGAGTACAAAGGCAATCCTCAGAATAAGAGAAAACAACTCAAACTTTAAATCTGTTAATAACAAGACAAAAAGTTTCACAGAACATTAATATCCAAAATGTCTTCAGGAAAGCTACAATTTAAAAACATTTTTTTTAAATTAAACATTGGCAAATATCTTGTATAAACATTTTTCCAAAGGCAACACAAAAATTGCCATGAAACATGAAAAGATGTTTAATACCACCAGCTACGAAAGGAAATGTAAATCAAAACCAGAATGAGGTACACTTCATTCTCCTTAGGGAAGCTATTTTGAAAAGAATAAAATAACAATGGCCGATGCCAGTGTGGGGACATGGGATCCCCGGAGCGTTACACGTACAACTGGTGAAAGCACAAAATGATGCAGTTGTTGTGCAAGACCGTATGGTCATTTCTCAGAAGGTTAAGCATAAAACTGCAATACGATTCAGCAGTTCTGTTTATCCATCTACCTCCAAGATAACTGAAGGCAAGGGTTCAGCATTTACCACAAAATTCAAAACAGCATTACTCAGAACAGGTAAAAGATAGAAACAACGTACTGTCTACCATAAAAGCATGAACAATTAAGATCTGATCTAAGTCTTCCATGGACTATTATGCAGCCTAGAGAAAAGGGAAAATTTAATTTATGCTGCAACAATGATAAATCTGGAAAACATTGTGATACGTGAAAAAAAGAACAGAAGGTCCTGAGTTTGATCCTAGGGGAAGATACATGAGGTGTGATTATGCTCATGTGAAATATCTAACGTAGGAAAATTCATAGAGATAGAGATTTCCAGGTATTCCAGAGGATGTAAGTGGGAAGTATTGTTTCATAAGCGCAGAGTTTCTTTAGACATCGTGCTCAGTAATTGGAGAGTAATGATGATTGCACCACATTGTGAATATCATTAATGACACTGAATTTTGGGTCTTCAGTGATTAAAAAGGCCAGCTTTACACTACATCTCTTTTAACACATCTTAAGACTACAAAATCTCTCCCATGTATATTTAAGAAATAGACTTTTTATGAAGTGGTCCTGTCCTACCTTCTTCGTTGGTGCCGCTTCCTCTCATCTTTTGTTACAGCAATAGCACAGATCTCGCTGATTCTCCAAGAAGATTATGCTGCTTCCATCTTCTGTTTAATGCATTATCTCTAATAAAAGTAGCTCTTGTTCTTTTGAAGAGTCTAACTCACATTTTAAACAAAGCTCATCAAGTTATTTGTCTTACCGGTTTCCCAACATTCTGTAGTACACAAGAATTATTTATTAATCTGTAAACAGACCAAAGTCAATTGTAAAGTTCTTTTTTCCTGCCATAAACACATTGATAGGATGACTACTGTGGATTCACCATCATAAATGACTGTCATTTGAAATGGAGTTAAATGTCATCATTAAAACTTCTAACTTACAGAAAGAAAATTTCATTATCTTCTTCTCTGTATACCTAGCACATTAAACCAATGGGTAGTAATATTTCTGGCTAATAAGGGAGGTCAATTTGGAAACAAAAATTTGATCTATATTGAAAAACAGAAAAAAATACTGAGATATATGTTGAGGAAAACTAGAGAGAAAGAAAGAAAATTTTGGAGGATCTGTTTTGGGTAACGCACAGTAATATTAAGCTGTTTCTTACTAGTTGTTTCATTGAGTTAATAAATAAGCCATGTATGTAGCCCTCTTAGATTTAAGTTTCTATCACTTGCAGTTGGAATGATTACCTTTGATTGCATCTATGATTATTTACATATGTCTTTCCAATATTACCTTCTCAGATATTATTCTGTTTGACACTGCCAGACTGCAAGATCATAGAGTATTTCCTGGTTCTTTTCATCTTGCTTCCTCAGAACTGCACATTAAACTGAATTTCAAAATTAATTGGTTTCATATCTTTAGAACAGTGTTTATTTCCAATTACAAAAGCTACCTCAGATAGAGAGTGGTTGTGGAAAGGAAAGGTAAAAAGAATTGAAATGTGTTCTGTACATGTACCCACTATCTACAATGAATGTAATCATATGTTGTCAACGTGAACTAAAAATTAAACTGGGGGAGGGGACCTAGAGAAGGAGGGAGGGAGAAGGGGATGGACGGGAAGAGGAATTTAAAAATCTACTTGAGTTCATGCTGTTTAGTTCAGTTTAAAAAATAAACATTTACTATGTACCTCTTATGCTAAACAAAGTATAACATTGAACTCATTCTTAATCACTTCCAAAGTCCATAAAAGCAGGCAGAAAAAACTCCAATAATTTCATTGCTGGAGAGTGGTAAGATGAGGTTTGTGAGACGAGGCACTGAACAATGAGAGATGTGTTCATGGAAATAACTGAAAGGCTATAGAACAGAAATTGGAACCATGTAAGAGAAAAATAAGAGGCCTCTACAATCCCACTTCTTGCTGTAATGAGACAACTAAACATCTAGAAACCCTCACGCACATACATGCAGACACACAGACAGACAGACAGACACACACACACACACACACACATACACACACACATTATGTACATCATGACATGTGGCTTTTGGTAACTTTATTGAACTTTTTAAGGATTTTTTTAAACCAAAATTATTAAATTTTACCTTGTTATAAATTAAAAAACAGATATTTATCATATTTAACTTCATTATCTTACTACTGTTAACATAACCATTATTTTAACATTTGTTCATTTATAAGTGATACCAACCTGAGTATTTTATCTACAATTTCTTATCATTCATGGAAGAAATATCTAGAAATAATCTACTGTGTCAAGAGTAGACTAACGGGGCTGGGGATTTAGCTCAGTGGTTCCAGCACCTGTCTTGCAAGCACAAGGACCCAGGTTCAATACTCATTAACCACATACAATACCAGGTGTGGAAACTCACGCCCAGCAGCAACCAGCACCACATACCACAGTGCTGGGTGTGATGGCTCACGCCTGTAATCCCAGCACTAGGGAGGCAGAGGCAGGAGGATTGCTGTGATGTGAGTTGTAGGCTGAGCTCAGGGCCAGCCTGAACTACAAAGCAAGACCCTGTCTCAAAAAAAAAAAAAAAAATGTAGACTGACTGTTAAAGATATAGGTAAATTTTAAGACCAAACTTTACAGTAATTGAAGTCTACAGACTTTTAGTGACAGGGGTTCCCTCTCTATCCGAGGAATGCCTCGTTGTGTTTTCTCCTCCTCCTCGTTTGTGCCCAGTGCCCATAAGTCTTTCTTGTGTCATCGCCTGCAGGAAGGTTACATCACCCTCACTACATGACAAAGGGTTTGGGCTCACACAGCCATTCTCATGGCACTGAGGACAGAAGCAGTAACTGGGCTTGAATGAGTGGGTTGCCTTTCTGGTTAATAATGTCAGTTTAAAACACTCTAGTAAGCAACGTGGCACACTATTTTATGAAAAAAGGAAAAGTCTACACAGTAATCACACAATATAGGGCAAAATTTTTCTTGCTTTTCTATATCGTGAAATATAGGTTTGAAGGAACATTGTCATTTCACTCTCATAAAATAGTTCACAGAGGTAATGTGGATAATTTATTTCCATACAATTGTTTAGATTCCTCACTTGGAAAATGTAGTGAATGTAGGTTAGGGTGGTTTCTCACATAAGAACCAGAGCCAAGTGCCCTTCTAAGAGAAAGAAAAGAAATCAATTAATCATTTAAAGGAGTATTGCATTTTTTGCCAACAAAACAAACTCTTTGTGTGGTTTTCAAGGAAATACAACCCAATAAAGAATACTGCAAACAGAAATACCTTCAACATCCAACTAACTAGAGACAGATGCTTGTGTTTATCATTCTTCTCCCATGGCCACTGCCTCAGGCAGTGGAAGGCTTTTTTTCTATCCTTTTGCCTTATCTCATCCAGTTTTATATCCTTGTCCTCAATAGACTTCAGTGCTTACTGCAATGAATACAAACTTTTTTTTTTTTTTCTGTTTTAGGACCAAAACAACACAGTTTGCTAGTACTCCCAACTTTGTCTGTTTCAATGTGCTGTATTTCTAATGAGGCTATTTAATAAAGCCTGGGCTTTAGCCATCCTCCAACTACTCAGAAATGTTTCTTTCTCTAATGTCAAAGTGGACTAAGAAAAATCAGATTTGTAGCAGAGAATAATTCCATTTCCAGTGCATGAATTCAGGAGAACATGAGTTTCTGAAAAGTTGTGTCAAAGTAAAGGACTTATCTATTTTTCTAAAATCATTTTGTAAACTCATGGTTATTTAATATCAATGGTTGCAGATATATTACAGTACTCAAGAGTAGAAGAGACATAAGGAAAAGGGGAGATGTATAATGAAGCAACAGAACACTTTATGAAACTGCTCATATCAATTAATATTTTTAAACAGATTTAGAATCCCATCCTAGTCTCAGTGTCTATTAATGCACTTATTCAAATTGCGTATTGAAAAGTTCCAAAGTATAATACAATATGCAAGGGTTTTGGAACTAAACCATTAAAAAGATAGTCTGTTTATAAAATTTACACTCTGGGGAGCAACAAACATTCTCAACAAGGTTTCACCACATAATTGTCTTATGGTTGCTCTCTTATGAAAAGTAAAATATGATACCCAGAAACAATTAGAGAAAAGTTTGATTGAAGAAGTGAGAAGTGAGCATTGGAAGAGGAGTACCCAAGAAAGAACTACCACAGCCCACGTTCAGACCATTGCAAAACTCTAAGATGGAAAAAAAATAAACATGTTTCAAGAATTGAAAGGGTTTAAACTGAGCTAAACAAGAAAGCAAGGGAGTCATCCGTGGGAGAGGAATCTGTAGAGAAGACATTGGACACATCTTCAATATGTCCTAGGTGCTCATTCTTATAGCAGTAAGAACTCATTGAAAAATCCTTTTACTTAAAAACTCTTTCATTTTGTACGTGTGTGTGTGCAGATGATCACAATTAATCATTCATGAGTCGGTATTTATTCTTCATTTGAAAGTTTACACTAAGAGTAGAAATAGGAAGGACTGCAATACAAAAAGCTAGAGGAAATATGTAGAAGAAGTTAGTTTCCTTTTCTAAAACTCAAAAAATTTTGCATACCATGATCATAACACTCTGTTTTCTTCATGTTGTTTTTGTCACCCTCATACACACAGTGATTTTTTTTTTTCCATTTCAGGATCTCCATTTGAGTGTCTATTAGAGCACTGAGCTTTAAACAGCAGAGTAAATACTTTGTTAATTTATATTCAGCATCTTATTTCAGATTACTTAGGAAAAAAACCAGGGCTGGTGATTTAGCTCAGTGGCACCACAGCTGCCAGACAAGTGCAAGGTCCTGAGTTTGATCCTGGGTAAAAAAAAAAAAGGAAGAGAAAACCGAGGGCAATTACTATCTGTTTCTATTCATTGAATTTCTTACTAATGACAAGAAAGCTTATATGTCCTTAAAAGTACTGTACAAGACAGTAATCCATAGGACACTATAAAATACTAAAATCTTTGAATTAAATCATGCTAGTTAATTCTAAACAGAAGTCCTTAGAATCTACCTTAGAAATAAGATCATTCTAATTTTCCCTCTTTCTTTTCCAAGTGCAATGAGAAGCTGTCTCTAAATTTTCCTCATCTAGTTTATGCAATATAAAAAAAAAAACTGAATTGTCCTAGGACCTCTACATAGCTAATCTACTCATAACCAGGAAATCATAACTTGAGGGGGAAATGTCCAGTAATATTTTTCATCTTTCCTTTTGAGGTCAGTTTGGAGAGATTTATATGGGGGACTCATGAACAATAACACATCCAACATTCTTGAGGGCTCTAGTTTTTACTTTCTTTAATTAGTCTCTACTTTCCCCTTCCAGAGAGGAGCTTAGATCTAGCCCATCCTCCTCTGCTTCTCAATCAATCTCTGTCTCTCTGTGTCTCTTTCTCTCTCTCTCTCTCTCTCTCTCTCTCTCTCTCTCTCTCTCTCCATGTGCCTAGCTGTCATCTCCAAAGCCTTCTGTATTCATAAATCAGGATTGTCAGAGGTGGCTGGGTCTGCTGGGATTAAGTGTTTTATGCTGGGATTAAGGGTGTGGTTACTAATTTGGTATAGTTGGTATAATTGATTCACTTGGTATAGTTGGGTGTGGATAAAAGGAAATCTTACTATGGATGTGGGGAGCACCACCCAAAAGGCAGGTGCCCAGATGGATTCAAAGGACAGAAAGCCAGGCCAGCTTCTGCTTTTCCCTACCCCACTGCTGTCCTACCTTCTGTCTGCTCTTCCTTTCTGCCTCTCTACCTTGGAACTGTGACCTGAAACCTCTGCAAACTATGAGCTATTACAAACCTTTTCTCTGTTAATTTGAAGTACTAAATATTTTGTTTCAACAATGGGAGAAGTAACTAAAACAGTCTCTTTCCTACTAGTGACCCAATAGATATGAAGTACATGAAGTCCAAGTCCATGTATTTCACTTACTGCTCTTCTATTTGAAAGATTTTTTTCTGCATCCTCTACTTTTCTAAATTTGATTTCTTTAGTAAGATTTGTTTTAAGCATATGAATACAGGCTAACTCTCAATCTACTGGCAACCTTAACCAGTTCTAAGGATAGCTGGGCTACTAGGTATGGAGTAAAGATAGGTGGATAGAGGTAGGTAGAGAGGCAAACCTGGTTTTTTTACTAACTACCATCTCTTATTCCTGGATAATAGAAACTTGCTTTTGTTCTGGGATATATAAATATGGCATTTATCAAGTGAAATAAATTCCTCTACAATTACTCATGTAGATAGAACTAACCATGGGACATAGTTTTTGCCGAAGAGAGATGTAACCATCATCATGATGTCCTGGGTAAATTTTGAATTTTGATGATGTTTCAGTGAGAGAAAAAGGTATTTTTTGCAGCACTATTACTTCTGTCTCCTTCTTATGTTAAAGATAGGTATTATATCCAGAACAAGAGCAGCCAATTATGATGATGAGATAAACAAAAATTCCAAATATGTTGAGTCAAAAAATTGAAATAAAGGTCTCACATTTTATTACTGAAGTGTTAAATATCTAAATAAATTCCACCAATATTTAATATTATTTTAGCAGAAAAAATTATCTCCCATGTTGTGTTATTTTAACCACTTCCAGTATTAACTCAGTGAGATAGGATTCCAACTTTAATGCTCAGAAATTCTTTGGAGTGAACAAAGAAGGCTCTGAGACTTCAGTGAGATGTGTTAGCAATTTTGGGGGGATGCAGGAAGAACTTAGGGGGTGTCTTAGAATAATGATCCCTACTCCAGTTCCAGCCACAAAAATTATGCTATTGACTTATATCGTATGTGTCAAAATGTTCTGTTTAAGAATTTACTTCAAGATAAGTCTCAAGTATTAGTAAAAAAATTTTCTGTTTGGTTTCTTCCTTCTCCTCCAGCCTTAAAAATTTCAATTTCCAAATTCTTTCTTAGACTTGAGCCACGTTACTCAAATATTTGTTTTGGACAGAGCAGGATATTCATGGTCTGCATTGTCTTTGGTCAGTTTTTCCTCTCAATCCACCCTTTACATGAGCCTTCATATATGATGCTGGACAGCTTTCTGTCAACATTAATCTCATTTCCAGAGATCACTAGTTCAAAGGGAAGAGGTCTCACGTGTTAAGAGTTTGAAGTAACTATGGACAACTAGTTGAGCTAGTTTGAGGAGTACTTTCCATCCACATATATATGGATGGAAAACTAACTATGAGATCGGAACATCTGCCCACTTGAAGTGCAAAACTGCATGTCTCCAACAACCTCTGATCCTTATTATAGTTGGACTTTTTATTCATATGCCAGGGACTTCAAGGACATCTTATTCATAACGCTTAGGTGGTGTGAACAGAATTTCCAAATATTTGAGAAGATACACTTCCTACCCAGAGAATACTCATCAGAAAATTGAAAGGGCTCTTTTTAAGGAAAAGATCTTCCCACACTTTTCTCTAGCTGGAGCTTCTTCTGTCCTCCTAATCTAACTCTGCATTTTTTCCTGATATGAAGTAGGTTATGAACATGGAGTTACTAGGATTCTCCGAGCATAGTGAGAATTCTACTTTTTCTCAGGTTTTAGAATTAGTGTTTAATCTCTTTTCATACCTTCCAGCTTCATTTCTATTAAAGTTGCTGATCCTTGGTTTCAAAGAGAAATCCATCTAAACGTATTAGCGACTTTCCAACTTTATGCTGATAGTGTAAAAGGCTGGATGGGGAATGTCAGAGGATCTGCACGAGGCAAATGAAGGAAGAAATCAATACTCTATGTAGCTAGCTTTCATACGGAACTTTTATTTATATTATTTTCCCTTTATTGCTGAGATAAGGCAAGCACAACTGTGGGTCACAGAGGATACAGAAAGCTACTTTCAGTTGAAGTGGTCAGTGGGATCATTTAAACAAGATGCCCGATCAGTCTCCAAAAAGTCTTTCACACTGGTATGCAGACTTTCAGTAATTCTTGTATTAGACAAACACTGATGGAATTCTTTCCATGTAACAATGTAGCTTGTCTCTGGGAAACAAAAACTTTTCAGGTTACACTTCCTGCCCTCCACATATATATGGATGGAAAACTAAAATTTTCTTTACTTAGTGTGTATCTAACACACTTGTGGCCCAAGGAGAAGCACAGTAAAGCTTAGCTAAATTCAGTATGACAGGCCAAAATATGAGTCCCAATGCCATCCACTGAAATCCAAAAATGGCCCAGGCTTTTCTTAAAGTATAAAAACCCTAAAAGGGACATGACTTATTTTTTGTCCTTCAGAAATCAAGAATGATAAATTAGCTGGGCATGATGGTACACACCTGTAATCTCAGCACTCTGGTAGGCTGAGGAAGGAAGATCTCAAGTTCACGCCAAGCCTAAGCACTCAACAATTTCATAAGATCCTGTCTCAGAACATAACATAAAAAGAATTGGTGATGTATGTGTGTCAGATGCCTTAGATTCAATTCTCAGTCCTTGGGAAGAAAAGGAAATAAACAGAAAAGGGAATTTTAACAGGCACACAGACAAACAAGAAAAATGGGAAGGTTAAAAACCAGTAATAATGGTGTGAATAAATTATAAAAGTCCTGCACACAGTAGCAATCATAAGAACATAAATATGAAAAATCTCTACCTCTCAGAAGATTTTCACTTTGCAGGAAACAGCAATTCATTCGTTAGGAGCCTGCAACATAGATAAAAAGAGAGTACATGAGTGCTAGGCATTTTTTTTACATGTTTACTTTACTTATTCCTTACAAAGACACTGCTGTGCTAAGTCATTCTAGTTAACAAATGAAGACTCCAAGTAATCAAGAAACATATTCAACATAAATCATGAATATGAAGTTCAAGATGTTAAATTAATTTAAATATCTAATTTGGGTTATTTCTTTGACTTTCAGAGCTGCTTGGGTACCACTTCCTTGATAGGATACATTATTATAAATCTCTAAATAGTATGCAAGAATTTCCCAAAACTGCACTAATCTTATTACAGGCATGACATTCCTAATTTTGAGAACAGTAATTTGGTCAAATTCAAACACAGACAAAAACCACGAATTGCACTAGGTACCATTCAAGGATAGAAGTTGTGTTTGATTTGATTCTAAGATCAGGAAAATTCAGGAAACTCTCAAATTAAAAAAAAAAATGTAATGTTAAGATTTCATGACTTAAAAATGACCAGTCACTTTCCATTCTGTCTTTGTTTGATAGTCCTTGTACTCAGCCTCTTAAAATAATGGCCAGGGTCGGAGTAGATTCTTTTCCTTTCATCTTTGTTCCCTTCAACCCCTGCACCTTTTCCTTTCTCCTCGGAGTGAACAGGAAAACCTCGCCATTACCAGAGAGCACAGGCAAAGGCTCTCCCATTCCAGTTACTTTTGTGTCCAAGAACATCTGAGTATGATCAAGCCGCAGAGTGAGCAGGTTCTCTGCCTATCTCACACAGCTGGGGAATGAGTCTTCTAGGTTCTCATAGCCTGTGTTTGTCTAGAAAGTTACCCTGAAATAATTTGACTGTGCATTTAAAAGATATGATGAAATACTTCCTTTCATGTGATTTAATTTGTAGAGGTATTTTACACATTGAAATTAAAGTTAACTTTCCTGCTTCAGTTTTTTTTTTTTTTTTTTTTTTTTTTTTAATTATCTTTATTGGTACATTAAATATACACATCATGATTGCACTCCATAATGGGGATTTGTATCAGTTTTTGTTTTGAGCTAACATCTACTTTATCATCGATCGTCTTGCAATGGAGACTTTGTACTTGGCGAAGTTCTCTGACAGCCTCTAGATGGAGGCAGGAACTCCTTGACTTGCCTGTGTGTCTTTACAATTAGGAATAAAGGATCTGGAGAGTAGCGTGAGCTGTGCTGAAGACTTTGGACAATGTAGCTAACAATTTCAGGTCATAGATTCTTCATTTATAATAAAATTATAACATTTATATTCTAGATTCATCATAAGATCATATGATGCAAATTATTTAAGTGGTACCACTTAAAGTTTTGATTAAATATTACTGATTTGTCATAATTTCTATTATCTCAGCCAGAGCTTAAACATAATAAAGGCCTTAATAACTTCCTAGTGATGATAAAATTAAGAGACTAAATTTTCACCCTTTAACTCCTACCATGCTAATTAGTAATACTCATACCCTAAATTTCTCAAAAAGTCCCACATTTACTTCTGTGTGATCCAGGAGGCTACTAGAAAAATGATCATTATTTAGTGTGTTTCATAGTTTTTGACCTTCCTATATCCTTCCAAAATTGCTCTATATCCTCTTAGAGTCAGACGGAAATTAAAGGGTTTTTAAAAGGATGCCTTTTTGTGTTAATTTAAGAAAAGAATGGTGCCATCCATATCATCAGAAAACCTGTGTTTGATTGCAAGTTCTGCCATAAACCATAGCTATAACTCTACGTGAAATCACTAGCTTGTATACACCTCAGTTAACATGACTATAAAATGGATTAAAACCCCTTCTTATACCACAAGACCTTAGCAAAAATTGTGTACAACAGAACAATGGCCTAGTCAACTGGGAGCACCAATCCTAGCTTTTGAGGAAATACAAAATATTTCAAAGGAAAGAGGATATAGGGGTAAATAATGAGGGGAAAAAGAATGTTATAGTAATAAAAAAGGAAACAAAGCTTATGTATATAGGTGGTTGCAGGTTGGGTGGAGGAAGGGGAAAAATGAGAATCAAGATGTGCCATATTCTGGTACAAATTCTCAATGCTGAATGTGATGATGATGTGTATTCATGATGGTCCAATAAATATTTGAATTTAAAAAAAATAACAACAAAATTTTCCAGTGTGTAAAAATGCACTTTATCCCTGTTCTGTTGAAATGTCAAGCATCGTGTCACCCTTCCCTCTGCAAATGTCGCCTTGGTGATATCCTCCTTTAAAATCAGTCCACTTCAGTCTAAACTTTTATTCTCTGGTGTAATCATTTTTATCATTGCCACTAACTACTTAGAGGTGTTTCTAGGTCCCTACCTGATTATAGATGCTAGGACAACACAGGTAATAAATTTGAATTTTTGATATAAGGCTTTAAGATTTTAAAAAATGCAACTATAAAGAGTAGATCTAAGGGAAACAATAGTTATTTATTAATGTCATAACTAAGTTTTTATTGTCAGGATCTTACAGAAAAGAGTGAGTTTGTAATTGAGCATAAAATCAATTATCACTCTTCTTTGTATACAATCTTATACCCCAGGCTATCAATCTGCAGCAAAAGTGGCTTTTCATTTCGTAATTGTGCTTTACACGATAAATGAAGGAGAAGGCACACTGATAAAACAGTAGAGAAGAGATGACTTCTAGGCAAGTCTAGAGAAAAAGTTAAAAACACAGTCACTAGTTTAGCTGCTTGGTGTCTGGTGCCCTAAGGAGCGCGTTTATTGGTGTTCTAGGTCTAGGCTCCTCCGCCACTAGAGGTCGCAATGACACAGCGCACTCACATAACACAAGACAACTAATAGGCCAAAAAGGAGGGCCCAGAAATCACCATTTGGAAATGGTTTTGAAAACTGTGTACAAAGAGTGCACTGAAAAAGCATTTCCCATACGCCTGCCAGGTCTAATTGTACGTTGAAGGGTAAGAAGATACAACTGGCACACCGACTTGCTCCAGACTACTTTTTTCAGTCTTATTTTTTCTTTATCTCCTCCCACTTGGAGCTAGATTCAAAAGGTTCTCTGCCCAACACTAGAGGTCAGATTTCTGACATCCACCATGTCAGGACGATCTGACGTCTTAAAATCTTCTAAAGGAGATAATATTAAGAGAGAAAATATATCAGTTTAACTTATGGAAAATATTCATGAATATCTTCTTTTTTCCAAAAGTAAGGTAATAAAACACAATTATCTAAAAAAGTACCTAAAATTAAGAAAATATCGGCTCTTCATAAATTTCTTTTGGAAAGAATAACGGGAAGCATATTCTCAGTTTCTATCATCTCTTTTTTCTTTATAAGTTTTTTTAAATTAATTTCCAACAATTTCAGACTGGTCTATATTATGCTTATTTATTGGAATAAACATTTATTGATAATGGCACAATATGTGTATGTAAGCCTGATGCTCAGTATCTTCTGTGTATTTTTTTGAAGGATAACAAAGTCTTTATTGATTCACAGGATGAGAAGTACTGATTTTTAAATTAAGTTTATTAGTACAAGTTAGATCTGCATAATGATCACATTCGTCATAGGAAGTTTGTACCTGTACATGAAGCATATTATTTCCTGTTTTATTCCCATTCTCCTCCTCTCCTTTCAACTCCTCTTCGCTTACAAAGCTTTACTTCCATTTTATCGTTCGTTACTCATTTTTTAATTTTCTCTTTTTCCTCCCCCTCCCCTAGTTTCTTTCTTTTTCGACAATTTCTTTCAACTTTACAATATCTATTATGCATTTTAGTCCTGATTTACACTTTCAGTTTCTGATGCTAGAGAGACAATTTGATATTTGCAGAAGTGTCCAATTTATTTCACTTAATAGTCTGAAGGTATCTTTCAGTTTTGTTCCTGGCCGTCGTTAGCATCTGTGTCCTAAGCTTCAGGATGGATCCTGACCCCAGGTCCCCTATTTCCCCCGTTACTTCCTGTGCTTTGACTCACCTTCCTTCCGTCCACAAAGACTAGTCTCAGGGCTTTACTGAAGCCTAACATTGTTCTCCTTATCACCGCCCCCCATCCCCGTTCTTTGCCAAAGCTTTTGCAAAAATGTTACTTTTTGACAATTGCTCTACCTTCCTTTTGTATAAACAACCACTAGTTTCCTTTTTCTCCAACTGCACTCAAATAAATCATATTTTGTGTATATTGGAACAGAAAGTTCCAGAGATGTCAAAAAGCTCCTCAGAAATTCACAAATGCGACTTCAGATAATTTGAAGGCTTGCGGTAGGAACTGAATCTCTCTTTCTGTTAGGCACAGATATAGACATAGATGTTATAAATAGATGTCTACATATCAATATACAGATGATAGATGGATACAAAGTTTCTTATTCTTGAGTGTTATTCATATACTTGGTTTTTCTTATCTCTAAATTAGTAGATATGGACTGAAAAATTAATCACAAATATTTCCATCCTTTTTAGACAAGTATCAGCTGAACACAGAAGTAAATAATCCAAACGATGACTGCGCTTGTCTCGTTACACAGGCTGTGTGGTCAGTCAGCTACTCATCATCAACGGAGACCGTAGCAATTCATTTTTTGAAGGTGGACAACTTTCTTAAATTCAGATTATCAAAATATAATATAAAATTCTAACTTCTATAATGTACTTGGATGATAAGGATTAAATAATTGTCTATTTAAATAAACTTAAATGAAAGCCTCCAATGTACAGGACATGTTAGTGGGGATAAATAAGTTTCCAGTCTTTATTTGGATGAACAAACTGCGGGCTCAGTCACTGAATGTAGGTTTCGAAGTATGAGTATTGGTTTTTAAAATACCCCTTTCACAGAATTTCAGAGATCTCTATAAAAATTTCATATGAATCTTGAACATCTCTAGGTACATTTTTTTAATTTTTTAGCACAAAGCACATATTTATCAAAATCCTAAATTCTGACTTATTGTAGATTTGGATAGCGTTTCTTAAACTACAGTAATGATGATGATAACAGTATATTCTACATTTGATGAAGAAAATAGGTATACTCATTTGGATACCTAAGAAAGGGAGGAAATAAAAGGAGAAGGGCTTAATGGAAATAGTCTTTTCTTGCACTGACATAAAAAGCAATCCAAAAGAGATTATAAATCTAAATGTGTTTAATCTGTAAGAATATTAAGATAAAAAAGGTTTCAATGATTATACCTCGCAGATAGTTTTCTAAAACAAAACAAAACAAAACAAACAAAATAAGGTGGTCAAAGAGACAAAAATATATAACTATATAAAATTCAAAATTTTGAACAACAAAACACTGAAACACAAGCTTTGAGGAAAGCATTATAATTTTTGGCACAATAATTCATCATTTCGTGTTTTGAGCTTAGGCTTTTTTGTACCTCATGTTTGTCATATCTAATGTTTACCTTCTTGGGTGGAGTTGGCTCACATACCAAACACACCAGGTCCTTTCTTCATTTGTTTTTCTCTCACTCCTTCATCTCTCGATCCCCTTTCCATTTGGGAAGGATCTCTCTACTTCCTATTATTTATCTTTTATTGTGCTCTTATTTATGATTTAGATCTTATGATGTTTCCAAAATCTACAAGTTGGTAAAGCACATAAAGCCTTTAAAATTTACTTAATGAGAAAAAGAATAACATGAAAGCAAATTACAAACCAAGAAAAAGCTAAGACTAATGTTACAAAGTTTATAATTGAGATATGAAAATTGAGAGAGCAATTAAATATGATATTACTGATTTGGTATTATTTCAATTTTATAAGAAATGTGTTTTTGTTGAAGTATACTTTTCCCACAGATAACTAGCTTTGAAGTATGAAAATTATTTTGTTGCATTTTTATTTCTCAATAACTGTACATATAAGCTTGTGGGAATACTTTTGGCATTCAACACCTATGGTAATGAGAGCTGATATTTTTCTAAAGGTAAAGCACTAATCTGTTTTCTTTTTCACTTACAGTCATAGAAGTCATAGAATTCCTTAGTAATTTCATGTTATCACATGTAAATGCTTTATTTTTCTAACAAGTTCAAGACATAGACATACTTATAATTAACATTCTCTGTGTTGATAGCTCTTTTGATATGCCATAGAGTTTCATTATAAAATAACAAAATATATTTCACACATGTAACACTCTGAAATAAGCTTTTCTTCCTAATGCCTACAATGTGTAAGTAATTGATGACATTTGACATAACATGGACATGGGGTGACTAACATCATGTTGCACTACTAGTGGGCAAAATAATGGACAAAGTAATATTCAAGGGCAGTTTTTAAGTATCAATAAAACATTGGAAAGAAAGACATTTTAACAGAAGCTATTTCTGCAAAGAGAAATTTTATTCCAGGAAATGAACTAAAAAGAATTTTACTTTTTATTCCTTTTTATTCCAATAATACTGTATTATTAGAATTTTTAAAATAAATATATATCTACTTGCAAAATAAAATTAAACTGAAAACATAAGAATTCCATGGTCAAGTATTTTTTGTATACACAGTATCTATTATATTACTCTAATACTAATGAAACTGTGAGAAATCCCATGCCACTCTAATGCTGCATCCTTTCATTGAATAACTCTGAGTAATGTATCAATAATTATTTCTGTAAAATTCTAGAAAACCATGGTGCTTTACAGAGGCAAAGTATAAAGCAAAAGAGATCTTACCAAATAACAAATTGCTCAAGATAACTCCCTTTCAACATTGTCAAGACTACGAGGCACACGCCTTTTAGTCTGAAGCACAAACCATCTCTGTGAAAAATGACACTGCCCATGATGGCTTCAGTAATTACCTCTGCACTTGGGGAACTTTGCATTTTAGGACAGTTTACACTGCCAGCCACAAGTATGTGGTCCCTGCAGGAAATCAAGGAACCCAGGAGCCAAACCTGATGAAAACCATTTACTCTAACATGCTTTGGGTAGCTCAGCTCCCGTTTAAGGCTTGAAGCATGAACACACTATAATACAATTCCTTCATTTTCTCAAACTACAGTTCCTGTCGTTCACTTCCCCTACCTCAGCTGCTGACATCCAAATTGACTTTTTGCATTTATAATAGCGGTTTCTGTCTTGTTTTTACCATTGTCCACTGAGACCACTGCTGTGATTTTCTGCTGATGCACAAGACAGAAGAAAGTGTCCCAGAAAATGCACCACTTATTCCAGTCATTTTGCTAAAGGACATTCAAGTGTGGGTAAAGTCGTCAGAGAAAATGACAGAGAGCTACATGCTGCTGTCAGGAATTGCTTCCTCATCAGTGGCCCAATTTTCAAAAGCTATGCTGAAAACCCATATGCTCTTCAGCTTTCAGATAAGGAATATGTGAACTACAAGACATCTAAACTACAGGCTTGAAGAGGGTTATTTAAAAAAGAGAAAGAAATAAAAAGTAAAGCAAAAGCAAAAGCAAAAAAAAGAAAAACGACACTGGGAAAAAAAGCCCCAATGTTACAAAGCCCTAGACAAAGACGCTAGGGTTTTTTAAAAAGATAGCATTAGACTTAATGCAAGTGTCAGTCACGGCCAGTGGGAAGTTTGCAGGGTGCTTTGTGCTCTGCATGTTCTGGGAGAAGGAGAAAAGAGGTCATAATGTGGTCACAAACTGTGGGAAGAGAAAGGAAACTGGGCAGCAGTCTTCTTCAGCAAGAAATTTGCATCTTGGAAGATAAACACAGAAAGAGAAAAGGAGAAAGAAGGAAAACAGGAAGAAAGAGGGAAAGAGAGAAGTGAAGCAGTTCCATACTCAACAAGATGAGTCCCAGAAAACAATAATTTCTAAGGTAATGACAGGCATTATGGCAAAATATAAAGGCAAATTAGCAGTAAATGACTGTGAAGTAAATTTCACATCAAGGTGTTCAAAACTTTTGCTCTTGAACTTTTTCCTGACTTTAAAAAGAGGCATATCTCTTGCTTCATTTAGTGCTAAAAATTGTTTTCATTAATACCAAATCTATTACTATTACAAACAAGTCTTCTGATTTTTGTGATTAAGAGAATTCAGAAATTTCATTTGTAGTTCTGTGGATTTTAGCTCTGAAGGAAAAACCCTGTGTTTTTGATGGACCTTAATTTTCTTATCTATAAAATAAATTTACAGATTGGTTGTGGGACCCTCAGTCTATCACACAACATGCCTGTATATCCCCAAATCCTCACCTGTGTAAACACACCAACCATTAATTTCTTAGGTATTATTTTTCAGGGTCTCAGACTCTGAAGGTCTACCTAAAGTACTGGTAGAGACAAATAAACAAAAAATATTTTCTCTTCTGAACAGTAATTCAGAAGAGCTCCTGGAGTCAGAAGAAAAATTGAGCCTTGCTACTTGGTGGTCATTAGTGTCTGCTTATAGTTAACAACCCAGTATGCACTGTTAAGTACAATGTAGGTCACTATTAAGGCTGGTATTTTCATGTAAATCAGTATGGACTTTCTAAATGTGTAGAAATTTTTCCTCTAGTGTTACTTTTTTTTTCTCCCTCCCCTTATAGGAAAGAACTAGAAAATACTCTACTTGAAACTTAGGGCCTCTGCTTCAAATGCTAAAAGTTTGGAAATCATCATCTCTGTCCTTACAACAAGAAAAAAAAAAAAAAGAACATCATAGAAATTATTTTTTAGTGGACACTTTAGTGAAATTGTGGAGCAAAGTACCACTAGGTAATCTAGACAGAGGGATACTTCAGGAAAGTCCAAGCCAAGTTCTGCAGAAATAGAGTGAAGTTGGCAATATCAGAAACTGATAGAAACACTTTGTAGTTGTTTTGACAAACTGCTGGGGGCTAAGATTAAATGAGAAACTCCTAGGTTCACTGTCATGTACTTTTCCATCAGAACTTTTCCCAGATGCTCAAAGATAGGATCCACTGAAGAGCTTTCAGGATTCTGACAGTGAACAGGAAACAAAGGAGCAAGCACTGTTAGTTCCAGAGTCTTCTTACAACAAAAATGTGTTACTTTCCAGCAAAGACTATTAGGGGTTTATCTCTTCAGGGGTAGCACATTTCCACTCTCTTGTTGTCTTCATCTAGTCTTCCAGTTTCATTCATGGAGTAAAGGTGCACAGTTATCAGGAGATGAGATTTTAAGAATTAGTTTTGAATGACAGCAAGGAAAGAGTGTACACAGCTGATTGGAGTTTATGTCGCTATAGAAATGCTGGTGTAAGTTACCCTACATAGATAATATAAGGAAAAAAATTGGAAAGTGATAAGATTGAGATTTCCTCATAAAATTAAATCTTGTTAGCAGCACATCCAACAAAATTTTATTATACACACGTGACACACCTTCAGACCTTGTCTGAGGTAGTGTCCTGTGGAAGATTCCAGATAGAGGATGGAGGACAGTCACTTACACCAGGGAATTTGAAACCTCTGTCACCGGCAGCCATAGAAAACAAATAATCCATCTTGTAGCAACTAACATGGAACAGTAAGCATTTTTTTAAATTTTTTAATCTTTATTGGTACATTACATAAACACTTCATGATTGCACTCCATAATGGGGATTTGTACCAGTATAAGACACAACTTAATTCTCACTTTTTCCCATAGCCCTACCCACCCTACCACCCCCCTCATACACATAAAATTTGTTTCCTTGCTTTTTTGTTACACTCTCATCATTTTTCCCCCTTCACCCTATTTTACATTGAGCATTTTCTATTCACAATATACAACATACAATTCTAGGATTCATTTACATCTTTATTTTCTCATACCAGAGAAAAGATGTGATATGTACCTATCTGTGCCCTATTTATTTCACTTATGAGGATATCCTCAAGGTATGTCCATTTAAGTAGAAATGATTCAAAGTTATCATTTTTTATGGCAGAGTAATACTCCATTCTGTAGAAGAACCACAGCTTTTTTTATCCAGTCTCCAGTTGATGGACACTTGGGTTGTTTCCAAGATGTAGCAATCACAAATTGGGCTGCTATAAACATGGGGGCACATATGTCACTGTGATATGAGTCTTTTAATTCTTGTGTGTATATACCTAGCAGAGCAATGGCTGGGTCAAATGGGACCTCCAATCCTAGGTTTTTGAGGAATCTCCAAACTGATCTCCACAGGGGTTGTACAAGTCTACAGTCCCACCAACAGTGGAGAAGGGTTCCTTCTTCTCCACAGCCTTGCCAACATTTGCCGTTGGCTGATTCTGAAATCGCAGCCATTCTATATGGAGTGAGATGAAATCTCAATGTTGTTTTCATCTGCATCTCTCGAATGACTAATGATGTTGAGCATTTCTTCATATGCTTCTTAGCTGCTCTTCCTCTTCCTCTGAAAAATATCTGTTCATTTCAGATGCCCATTTTTGAATTGGGTCATTAAATTTGGGTGGGCTGATTTTTTTTTTCTTTCCCGTATTGTTGGTTGCCTTTTCGCTTTGCTGGTGGTTTCTTTCGCTGTGCAGAAACCTCTCAATGGTAGTCAAAATTAGCCTATATTTTCAACTAAAAATAAAAGAACACAACATGAAATGTGATGATGTTAAAGTATTCAGAAGGAAATTAGCAGCAATCACCTGCAAGGGAAAAGAACTAAGATCTCAAATCAGGGACCTTAGATTCCACACAAAAGAATAGAAATCAATGAAATGGAGAGAAAAAATTAAAAACAATGGAACCAAAAGTTGGTGATTTTTTGTTTTTTTTGTTTTTGAGGAGATAAGTAAAATTGATAACCCTCTAACTAGACTAGTGAGGTACAAGGATACAAATCAATAGTATCAGGAATGATTGAGATCTTATCATTAGAGATATTAGAGATATTAAATTAATAAGAAAAGTCCTATAAATTTAATGATCATTCTAAAAATGTGTAAAAACAGTTCAAATCCCTGTGGTCTTGCCTTAAACTATGCTTAAATATATTATTAACAGTGCAATTCTTTACCAACAAAATTATAAAAGTAATTTTGTCAAAATTAAAAAGTTGTACCCTCTATGATACAATGCTGAAAGAATTAAATGGCAAATAATAAACTGGAGGAGTTATATTCTTCTTAAGTTAAAAACAATTTCCTAAATATTAATAAGAAAATAATGCTATAATAAAAATTCCCCTATGATTTCAATAAATTTTTAATCAAAAAGAGTGGTCCAAGGACAAATGGTACCCATGAAATGGTATCCTATATCATTAGTCATTAGGTTAATGAAAATTCAAGCCACAGCAAGACAATACTAAATACTTCTCACGAATGTTTCGTAGGCAGATTCCTCACACCCAGTGCTGATGGGATATGAACCACATGAACTCTCAGCACTACTAATCAAATGTAAATCAGTAAAAGTTCACTGCAATATAGTCAGTTTCTTTAAAACTTTAAATAATGTTTATCATAAAATCCAGCGATTCCAAAACCATGCATTTATCTAATCCAAATGAAAAAACATGCTGTGTGTAAACTTGTATATTTAAGTTCAATAGCGACTTACTTGAAATAGACAAACTCTGGAAACAAGCCATGTCCATAGCAAATGAACAGACAGTTAATTTTTATCTAGCCACATCACATAATGGAATACATGGATGGGCTTCAAACAATTATGGTGAATGAAATATATTAGAGGAAAAATGACTATTGCATTTTACCTAAATTAAATTATCAATAATGCAAACTAACATGCAAAAATCAGATCAGTAGTTATGTCGGAATACAGTACAATGAGAAGAATCAGAGGGAATATAATAAAGGAATAAACTATTCCTTTGATCAAGATGAACATGCTTATATGTATTAAACAAGAGACAGCCTATTAAATTGCATTATTAAAATGCATCATTTATTAAAATAATTTTATGAACAATATGCAATTTAAGGCCCATATTCATCAGTATGAGAAAATATTCATGAAATATTTATTAAACAGAAATAAAGTCAATAAGACATTGTATAGATTATGAGTAATCTATATACTTAATAATTAAGAGTTACATAAACTTTATTTTCCCTTTTATCTAGAAAATTAAGCAGTTGGTCTTGCCTGGGTTTAATAGAAGTTGAGAAAATTATTATTACATCCTTCATCCTTGTTTGGAAAAAAAAAATTGGAAATGTTGAGATTAGCAATAGTGCCTATCAGGATAACATGATTTAATTTTTTTTAAAAAAAGAAGTGACAAAAAGAAGACAAGTAGCTAATTAAAAAATAAACAGATCTAGATATTAAAATATATATGGATGTACATAAAGACTTGGGTTAAAAGATGATGGTGGAGGCATTAGAAACAATTAAGCATAGAAAACAAGTATGAAATGGGAATCACTCAAATCATAGGGAATACTGAGTCAGAGCTTACATACCTGCTCTTTATTTTATCACTTAATTTTTAAATTTACATTTCTAGCACATGGATTATATCACTAATTAGCAAAAACATAGTATTCATTTAAAGACTTAAAAACTGTCACGAAAAGAAAGTTGCCAAAAATAATCTCATGGTAGGTCAATAAAAAACTTAAAAATTAAAATTGTTCAGCTACTCCTGCTGTCTGAGGTGTTCCCACCTCTCAAGTTCCTTTCCTGCTTTCAGCTCTTCATTCAAATACCCACAGGTCAGAATGCACTTCCTGAACACCCGGCATCAGTTCGTGTGTCCTGTGCAGAAACTTCAGCCTAAGCCTGAGCACATGACATCAGACTGCGTCCAGCCTTCCAGAGGATCCTCCCGCAACTCTTCCAACTTGTCCTCTCAATTTTAATCAACGTGGGCCGGAGGGTTCCATTGCTAGATTACAGAGAGCCTTGGACAGGAATTTAAATGTAGTTATCACTTCCAGGGCATGACTCAGAAAGTGTGCTAGGCTATTATTTGTTAAGTTATGTAAATAAATTTAAGTTAATGCCATTTATTATCATAAGTGTCTTTTTTATACAGTTTTCATCCCCGATCTGCACAGTGGTTGGCTTCTGGAGACCTTAGAGAACAAAGAGTTAGAGCAGCCTTTGTCCTTGAACATTGCCAATTTCAGAAGAGTCTGGATAGACATTCTTCACCCACAAGTCAATGAGCCCTTCTCTGAACACATCTGTTTTCTCATGGATTACTTTTTGTCTTCTTGAGTAATGTCCTCCAAGCTCTTGCTGTTCACATCAGAAGTTTGAGTAAATGGAGCATAATGTCTAAGAACTAGAGAGGAGCAAAGGGTAAATTCATTCTACGGAAGGATTCTCTCAAACCAAAAACAAAGCACAGGCCTGTTTCTTGCTTTTTAGGGGTAATGGTGATGGCAGTGGAATTGTTAGACTCAAAGTCACTTGCTTGAAGTTATGCTGAGGGCCTGTGATAATTTTAGGGCTTCTCTGAGCATAGTTTGAAAACATGTGCTGCATCTAGATAGGCATGGTGGCACACATTTATAATCCCAGCGCTCAGGAGGCTGAGGCAAGATTGTCACAAATTTGAGGCCAGCCTGGGTTACATAGTTCAAAGCCTACATAGACAATCTCTGTCTTTTAAAAAAAATTTAAACTTTCACTTTATTATAAAATCAGAAATAATAAATGACTACATAGCTGCTTACACAGATAGTGCTAACTTTCTAACAAGGTATCTTATAAATTAATCTTTTTAATAATTTTCAGGGAAATGCTTATTTCCTACATTAGAATCTCTAGAACTCAACTGACATCACTTCATTCTGCGTGGTTTGTGTCATCAAAATATCATATAGATATTTCTGTTCAAATCTTTAAAAAAGACAAGATACTATAAAGCCTACCAGGAAACCGAAAGTTTAGACCAATGTTATTTTTTTTTAGGTGATATCAGTTGAGTATCCCAAGTCTTTGTTCAAATAGCATTTTACTTATTATGTCTTTTATTTTTTTCCTTTAGTACCAAGGATCGAATTCAGGACCCTGTGCTTGCCAGGCAGGCACGGCTCCATTCCTGGTCCCTCTCAGTTGTATTTTAAGGTACCCACTAGACACCCAGTTGTTGTCTGTCTTATATACTCTAAGACCTCTGAGTTTTGTATGAATTAAATGCTCAGGTACAAAGAGGTGAGTACTTCTTAATTAACAGGCTCCCTCCCTGCTGTTGACAATGACTGCTCAGAACTCTTGTGCTGTAGTGTACTCGCTCCTAAGCGAGAATTATGAGTTATTATCCATGTTCACCAGAAGAATATTTGGATTAATTATGCAACTCTTTCACGACCTGCAAGGGATGATATCTCAGCACATATAGAAATATGTACATTCGCACCCAGTCCTAAAGTTGCCGACAAACCATGCAAGTCAGAACCACAATACCATACCATGGAACTGTCTGTCCCCGTGAGCTACCCCACCACCCTCCACGTTCCTGGGCCTCTTGTCTCCATCCTGCTTATTCCTGCCTCACTCTACTTGCCTTTCACTTGATTTCCAATTTTCAATTTTTCAATTTCTGCAGCTTTTCTCCCTGAATTTTATTACAGTTTCCTGGTGGATCCAGTGTTGAATAAATTCTCTGTCTCTTCCATAAGACATTCAACTTTACTGGAACATACTGAAACATTTTCCAAAATACTTATCCCCAGATTGTATCATGGGAGGTTTATAACATGGTCTGATACTTTATACTTTTGGGGAGCTTTCTAGGTGAAGCAATAATGTAAAAGTTAAAACAAACTATCATAAGTTATATATCTATTAAACTTTCCTTATATTTAAGAATTTAGAAGTCCTCTGGATTTTACTGGGACTCTGGACAGTTTCAAAATTAAGACAGAAAATATGGCATAAATTCTTCCAAAAGTTCATGATGAAAATATGATTATAATTTACCGATATGTATCAAATGAGAAAATGTGGTACATCTGTGATTCATCTGGAATTTATAATGTTCAATTTTCCAGGATATTTTGATAATATGTACATAAAAATATACATATACATTCAGAATACTATACATGTTTATGTTAATATGTATAAATATAAGTTAATATTTTATATATTTTCACAAATATACTCAGAAAACACTACTAGATCTATTAAAGCAGTAAAATTCAATAAACTTCTTTTTTATTGAAAGAAATAACTGATTTGCAACCTCAAAATGGTCAGACCAGGCCCCTTTGAATAAGTGAGCAAGAACACCTGCAGCTGAAAGGATCCTAAGAAAATAGAATAAACAGTAGCAGACAACTTTCCCTGAATTATATAAAAGGGGGAATAACACCAAGCTAGTAAAATAATGACAAACAAGAACACTTATGACAAAACTGTGTAAAGCACAGCTACAAAATCCAGAATACAGGACCAGAGATTTAGTTCAGTGGCTCCAGGTGGCCACCTGGCAAGCACAGGCCCCGAGTTGGATCCTTGGTACTGCCAAAAAAAAAAAAAAAAAATACAGAATACAAGATAATACGAACAAACTAAGTTTTTTGGGGGGAGAACTAAGAAAAGGAAAGGAAGCTAAGGAACAAATTTTCTGATACACATGGGATCACCAATAATCCCAGTGCATCAGTAAGAACTCAATGAACAGCACCGAGAGCCAGATGGAGTACAGCAGCAAAGGACAGAGAGACTCTGCATGCTCAATCCTGGGTAAGCCAGCATCTGCAGTCGGGCCTGTCTACTCCTACAACTGGACTCAGGTCAACACCATCATAATCAATGAGGAACAACTGAGAAGTGGGAGAGAGACAGGAAAGTAAGTGAAGGTGCAAAGAGAAAGGAGGTGAAGGACTGAAACAAGAAAAACTTAAATCTAAAACATCATGTGTTCAAAGATACTTGAACAGAAGAGAATAAACAGCTCATCTTAGTCAGAAGGATACTCTTGAACCTTGTCTCTTCCTAAAGTTTCAAGAAAAATGATTTTATGCAACACACATGCACCAAGAACAAGCTGAGATCAACTACTATTTAAGGATTCTACAAGGCAAAAGAGAATGAGGAAAGAAATTCATATTCCTGAAAGCAATAGAATCATTCTGAATTACATACTCAAATAAAGGACTATGACTGAAATATATTCTTTCAAAATTAGCTGTAGAATAATGTGAAAGAACATGATGAATAATACTTAGAAAAACTAGAAAAGAGTTAACAGAATTCAGGAAAGTCTTGGAATACAATTTTAGAAGCACTTTAAAGTGAAGACTAAGCTTAAAAAAAAAAGTAACTCCTTGAGACATATAGAACTTGAATTAGTCAGTGTTCATCAGAGAAAAAGAATCATTGAGAGATACAGAAATATGTCTAGGAACCACATATTTTCCTGAGTCAGATCTCTGTGATTTACCCATTCAGATTTACTCAGAAGTTCTCTTTCCTAAGTGCTATGTGCTTTATAATGCAGTCAAACTGATAGTCATGATTAATGATCCTATATACACACATATACCACATATATAAAATGAGAAATTGTCCCACGTGATTATTCAGGCTGAACAGATCCTGTGATCAGTCATTTACAATGCAGAGACCCAAGAAAGTTGAGGGAGATGTTTTAGTGCAAAGTATTAAGAACCGAAAACCAATAGAATCAATATGAGTTGGAGCATGGGGAGAGACGAATTAATTTTGTGTGAGTTCACATTCCTGGAAAGAGTACCAACATCCTGGTTACTCTATCTGAAGAGGGCTAAGCAATATCCAGGAGCCTTTAGGATATGAAAGAACTTGTCCTATACTTAGCCTTAAGGAAACTAGAAGCTTAGAGTATGAAAGTTTTTATAATAAGATGAGTATATCAGTTCTTTTCATGGTGACAAAAACATTTTTGAGTTTTCATTAGTTTTTATTTTTATTTTGTAAAAAAAAAAAAATAATCCAAGAGAGTAGCTGGGTTACATGGTACAGGCAGAAATGGGCTCACAACAGTGACACATGGCTTTGTACTCAGGGGCTTCAGTACTCAGATACATACTCAACTGTGATCATCTTTAATTTATCCATAATTTTCAAACAAGTCCCATGTTTTCAATTTTCACAAAGCCATTCTATCATGCAGCTCTAATTCCTGGAAAGAGTGTTAGTAAATGCTCATCTGATTATCAAAGCCCTACGTCATGGACATGAAGCTTTATCCAGAAATCTCATCTCATAAGAGATCTAGAGTATAAAACAGGAGAAAAGAGTTCAACTGAGCTCCCCAAATTTGCTTTATACAACTGAGATTACAGAGTACAATGTATTTAATGGGCTAAGAATACACAGAAACAGGCAGAAATTGATTCAAGACTCACCAGCTGTTCTGGTTACTTTTCCTCTTGTTGAGACAAAATATCCAACGAGCAAAAAAGTTGATTTCAGTTCACAGTTTGCAGAACTTTCAGTCCATAGCTAGCTGCAAGACCTGGTGACAGAGAGGCTCATAGAGGAGGAATAGTCCATGACAGGAAGGCAAAAATTAGCAAGCAATAAACCAAAACAATATCCAGCCTCCTTTTCCTTTTGATACCATCCAGGCCACAAACTTTTCAGGTGGTGCCACCCACACCCATGTCACTATGCCTTCCTACCTTCCACACTCAGAACTTTAAGTTTATTATGTAGTCAGTGCATTCATTTAGTTAACATATCTTCATTCATATTCACATATCATTGATCATATTTATACATCCTAGACCCAGCCACTTTCTAAAAGCCCCACCTACAAGCACATGAACTTTCAGGTACATCCAGATAACAAACTATAGCACCATGTAAAGGACTAAAGGCTACTAAGATTAATTGTAGGCTCACTCTGTCTGCTGGTGGGAATTAGGCTATTAATAAACTGTCTCTTGTGGTCAAGATTGTACATGGATCATGTTTTGAAACTTTTTCTAAAATATAGACTGTTTTCTATTTCTATGAAGATAACAAGTGTAAAGTATATAAAACATTTAACTGAACCTAAAGTCTTCTATATGCCCCTATGTAAGAATATAATGCTTTGTTTCCTTTTTTATTATTATTATCACATTCTTTTCCCCCTGTATATAGGGGATGGGGTTGCAGGGCAGGTGTGGGAAGGGGAAAAATGAGAATCAAGTCATGTCATATTCTGGTACAAACACTCAATGTTGAATATGATGATGATGTGTATTCATAATGTACAATAAAGATTTGAATTTAAAAAAAAGAAAAGAATGCTTACCACAGAGAAGGTAAGGACTAAAAAGAATCATAGAGTAAAACTTTAGGTGAATGCAGCTTCATGTTGATATCAACTTGCTAGACAAATATTAAGAACCTGACTAATCCTGATTATGTAAACAAGGGCATTAGTGTTTGGCTGATTAGAGCAGCCAGTCAAAGTCCTTCAAAAATACA
>PVIR01005195.1:0-15418 GCA_004026965.1 Petromus typicus
CACAGCTGTCTTCAGAACTGTGTGTGTGCAGAAGCAGAGCCACAGGCAGGAACAGGAAGTACAGGGGCCAGGCCTTGTGCTCCTGTGCAGCCCTCATTATTGTTCCTCGTGTCCCACAGATGCAGAGAAGAGCTGCCAGCCGGTGCTGGAAACTCTGCGACAGGCCATGGACGGCACCTTGTATGCCCATGGCACGCTAGAGCTACAGACACTGCAGCCTGCAGTCAACTTCCTCGCCACTACCACAGTGCCAGGAAGCTGTGAGCACCCACTATGCCCACGGCTCTTTCGACTCTTCACAGTGCTGGCCTTTGGCAGCATGACGAAGGCCGCCCTGCTGAGCAGGCACACACCTCACATCCAAGCCTGGCTCGAGCGGTTCCCCTCTGTGGAACAGTATAGCATTCTGGGTAAAGCGCTGGTGCAGGCCTCGGTGGATGCCTGGCAGGCTGTGAGCCGCCATTTTATGCCTTCACCCCTCCACCCGTACTACCGTTTCTCCCTGCACTCTGTGAGCAACCTTCTGGAAGGCCTGCAGCTACTGCCCACCAGAGTGGGCTCACAGGTCTGCAAAGACTGTTTCTATGACAAGGAGCACTTGTACCGAGTGTCAGGCTTGCGTGGCTCTTGCCTGACTATCATGATGACCATGCGCTGCATGGTGCGCCTTTGGTTGCATGAGGCACAGAGAACTTTTTGTGATCGGCTGGATAGCCCCAGGGAACGTGCCTGTTGTGCCAAGCTGCTCCTAGAAATAGCTCAGAGGATCTTCTGCCATGGCCTAAAGCCTCATAACTTGGGTAATGATCAGGAGGAGCAGGAGGAAGAGGAGGAAGAAGTGGAGGAGGAGCAAGGAGAGGAGGAGGAGGAAGAGGGAATACCTGAAGTAGAATCTGAGGGAGAGCTGGCGCAGTGGGAAGACTCAAGCAACAGCAATAGTGACACAGAGGAAGAAGAGGACCCTTATGGCCTTCAGGCCACAGCAGGCTCTTACCCCAGTGATCCACGTCCAACACCACCCATGAGGAGAGGAAACAAGGAGATCATGGAAAGCATAAGTCACAGGATGGAGCAGGAAGAAGACATAAAGGCTTCCAGCTACAAGCTCCAGTCAAAAGTATCCAAACGTTGGAGGCAAAAGGCAGCCAGGATGGACACGGCCTCACCCTTGTTGTTACCGGTACTACTACTCCGTCCCAAGGAGAAGCTCTCAGACTTGGTCTTCTGTCAGGAGCTGACACTTCAGTCCAGTTCTGAGGGCCCCAACTTGTATCTAGAGCGAAAGTGGGAAAGCCTGGAAAAGCAGCTGGCCGCTTCGGCTGCTCAGCTGGGACTGAGCCCGCACCTCATCCGGTGCCGCTCCATGGGCCAGCATGTGGCTCGCCTGGTCCGGGTGCTAGCCAGGCCCCGGCAGCATGGCCTGCTGCTCTCAGAGGCTCTGAGTACTGGGCGCCATGTTGCCATCACTCTGGCCACAAGCATTTGTCAAGCCCGCCTCTTCCATCTGCCAACTGGACCCGAGCAGGCCATTCTCCAGTGTCTGCGAGATGCCAGCTGGCATGCTGGAACCTTAAGCTGTCCTGTGGCCCTACTGGTACCTCAGGGTGTGGATCTGACTACTCTTCATCGACTGGTGGCCCTGGCAACCTCAGGCCATTTGCCTGACCAGTATGCAGAGGCAGATTTGGACAGCATCGAAGAACCTCTCTCCAAGGAAAACGTCAGTGTCAAATATAACGTTAAGAAGGAAACAGTGCTGCAGAGGTAAGAGCCCAAGCCCCTCACCTGAAGCTGCTCTGCTGTTACTCTGTCCTGGCCAAAAGGAAACCTAGGAGTTATTCTGAGGGCTCAGAAGATGAGAGTAAAGGGGTTAGGGTTGGACCTGTGGCCTAGGTGGGCAAACAGGTCCAGAGAAAGACAGCAGCTAAGTTCCTGTCCATAGATTCTACCGGCAAGTATGTAGCCACCTGCATATGTTTTTCCTGATTGGACATGACCAGGCCCAAAAGAAGCTGCCCTCTACCATTTTCCTGAAGCTTCTTCGATTGGCTACTGGCAGCATTGACCGCTATGAACCCTGGAACAAAGCTTCGTTGGTGAGAGTGGCCCAGTTTCACCTGGAGGGTGCTCAAAGCCTACCTCCCGAGGATGGTAAGAGGTCTTTTCACTGTCCTCTCCAGACATCTCTACCAGGTTCTGAAGGTTATTACTTAGGCAAATCTGTCTGCCTCTGTCTCTCTCTCTGTCAGCATCCCTCACATTTTCTGCCTCTTCCTGAGCTAGAAGAGAGTACTTCCCCTTCCCCATTCCCCAAGGCTCATGAGGCTAAGCTAAAGCCATGCCCACTGCAGGATCCTTGAAGGGCCCAGACCTCCAGACCTCAGTTCCTAGTGTGGCTAAAGCCATGGCTTTCATCCATCTTTCTGCTGCCTCCTACCACGAGCACTTGTGCCCCAGGATGCCACTTGTCACCCCCAAGACCTTCTTAGACTTCCTGGATACCTTCCTGTGGCTGCAGCAGAAGATGACCCAGCAAATGAGAAGTAGAGCGAAGAGGTAAGTGGCCCCATTCCCTGCAATTCACCTCCTGCTCTCTTGGGTCCACTCACTGCTACGTGCATCTCTAGGATCCACAGCGCCCTGGAGAATCTGAGAATTCTGATGGAGCAGCACAGCATCCACAGCACCCTAGTCACCAGCCTGGAGAAGCAACTAAAAGACTCCCACAAGGTCGGAGGAAGACTGTAGACTTCTATGGTGTGTCAAAGCAGGGCAGAAAGGAGCCAGGTGTGGTGGAGCATGCCTGTAATCCCAGAACTTGGGAGGCTGAAGCAGAAGAATCCTGAGTTTGAGCCCAGCCTTGGCAATTTAATAACTTTGCAAGTCCTTGTGTCAAAATTTAAAGGGAGGGGGAACTGAGCTATAGGTCAGTAAGAAGATCTTAGGTTCAATCCCAAGTACTGTAAAGAAAAAAAAAGAGAAGGAAAAGAAGTTGCTAAGGAATAACTACAGGATGGCAGAGGGAGGGACTGAGAGAGGGTAGCCAGGGAGGTTGAAAAAGCTTAAGGAGAACACAACATCATGAAGGTCAGGGGAGAAGAATGCTTCCAGACAGAGGGAACAGTCTTCCATCACAACTGCTTCCAAGGGGCCAAGTAAGATAAGGAAAGTAGACAACAGTAACGTGTGCAGGCCTTGGAGTCAGGTTGCCTGAGCCTTTCTGAGGAAGTGGCCACCACCTGCTGGGGCTGCATTACTGCCTGGGTAACTCACACAGCAGTGATAGGTCCAGAACTCAGATTCTATCTGTGGCCAACTTGGTCACCCTGGAGTGTCCACACCGCCCAGGTTCAGAGCTGTGGGGCCTGATCTCTCTTCGCAGAATCTCGACCAATGTCTGCAGCAGCTGGAGCAGAGCAAGCTCCAGTACAAGAGGCAGCTGGCAGAGTGCCGACATCAGGAGACCCTCACCGAGAACCTGGCCAAGCACCGGGACGCACTGCAGGCTCAGCAGGAGGCCTTTCTTGAGCAGGTGGGCCTTTCACACCACCTGCCCTGCAGGACAGCCCCTCACGGGTGCCCAGGAGAGAGGATGAGCTGACTCCTAAGGGAGCTCCCTGGGGGAGAGGGCCAAGGTCACCTTCTCGTGGGGACCTCCAGGTGAAGATATTTCCCTTCCAGAAACATCTGACAAGAGCCGAATGCCGTGGCATTCGCTCCAGTGTGCGTTTCTCCTCTCTAGATGGGAAAGGCCTTTCTGGGTCCTCTGAGCCAGCTCCAGGTGGCTGACTTTGAAGAGATCCGGAGCTATAGAGCACCACCAGAGCCTGTTGTGCGGGTGACCGATGCCCTGTGTGACCTGTTCCACTGCGAACCCGGCTGGGCCAGTGCCAAGCAGCTTCTGTGCACTGAAGACTTTTATCAGGTAGAGTGGACGAAGGACTAGAGAGGCACAGGGGAGACCGGGCAGGCCGACTGGTGGGTCAGGCTCTAGAGCGTCAACGTCGTTCCTTGATGCTTGTCCTCCCAGGAGCTGGTATTCTTCCCCAAGGACAAGATGACGGACACAGAGCTGATAAAACTGAACCAAGCTCTGAAGGCTCCAGGTCTGAGCGACGCAGCCCTGCGTGCAGTCAGCGTGCCTGCCGCTAGCCTGGCGGCCTGGCTCTGGGCTATCCTGCACTACGGCCTGGCACAGCGCCGGGGACAGCCTACACGCCTGCTGCTGCAGCAGGTGGAGGCCACCCTGGCTCGGGAGCAGGCCCGCCTAGGCCAGTACCAGTTGCAGGTCCAGGGGAAGCTGGAGGAGATTCTGATCCTGACTAAGAAGGTGCAGGAGGCCCAAGTTTCCCGCAGCTTTATGATGGGGACCCTGACTCTGGCACAGTGTGGCCACTATAAGAAATGGCCCACGAAGTCTGCGCTAATCACACCTGTGCACACCTGGACGACACAGCTCCAGGTGACCCGCCCCTCTCAGGCAACTGCCTCCCGTCCCACCACGCCCTCAGGTTCTCTTGCCCACTCTCCTCCCTGTGCTGTATTCTGTTCCGCCTTGCTTGCTCTCCCTGTCCGCCCTCCCTGGCTGCATACTTCTACCCTTCCTCCATGCCAGAATTTGAAGGGGCGCCTCATGACTGTGTTTGGAGATGCTGTCCTGTGCTCAGCTGCCCTCGTCTACCTGGGTCCTTTCCCACCACCCCGGCGTGAAGAGCTGTTGAGCAAGTGGCTGGCCCTGTGTCAGGGCTTTCAGGAGGCCCTGGGCCCAGATGACGTGGCGCAGGCACTGAATCAAAAGCAGAAGTCTGTGACAACGCCACCCAAGAACCCCCTGCTGCCCACACACCTTCCCTTCAGTATCGTGTCTTTGCTGAGCTGTATGTCCGAACAGAACCAGTGGGACCGAGACCTGAAGCCCCAGGCAAAGTCAGCGCGCCTGGCGGCCCTGCTCCTGCGGAGCTGCACCCACTACCGCAGCCGCCGCTGGCCTCTGCTGCTTGACCCTGGCGGCCAGGCACCCATGTGGCTGAGCCCACTGCCCCTGGGCGAGGACAAGTGCTGGGTACCAGCGCCCACAGAGGGCAGAGGTAAGGCAGGGGTGAGCACACTGCTTCTCAGTGTCTCGGCCTCTCGGGGTCTTTCTCTTCATAGTGGAAATACCAGATTTTATCAGCCTATACTACATTAGTAATCTGGTCATGTTCGCATTTTTCTTTTCTTTTCTTAGGGCTGTAATTTAATGGTCCTGATATTATATGGCCCATGACCAGATTTTTACTGCCCAATGTAGCCAGTGCTCAGAAACTCGAGGGGAACATTTTAATTGTGTACTTTTGGATCATCTTGGTGGAGTGTTGGATGAAACAGTTCCCAGGAGAAGGAAGAGGGAGAGTTTATTTCCTAGAAGATGAAATGAGGGGGTTAAGTAGGTGAGGAAAATGTGAGCTTACTTGGAAGAAAGTCTTTGCAAATGTAATGAACTTCAGAACCTTGAAATGAGATCACCCCATGCATTCATTATATGAACAGGCCCCACGTCCCATGATAAGCATGGGTAAGAGAAAGAAGAGAATCCGTGTAGAGGAAAGACGGCCACGCAGAGGGGGCCGATGCAAGAGTCACGCAGCCACAAGCTAAGGACACCGAGCTCCATCACAGGGTGGAGGACACAAGTGAGGAATCTTGCCTCAGCCTCGCTAGCACCTTTATATTACACTTTGGCTCTCACAGCTATGAGGGAATAAGTTTCTGTTGTTCTTAAGCCACTAAATTTGTGGTAATTCATTATGTGGCCTTGGAAACGAATACATATGTCATCCTTGCAAATGTCTGCCATCCTTTCAGTTATCATGGCAGGGCTGTTGCTGGCCATTTCTGTCTCTTGTAGCAAGAAAGCCAAGAATCCTCCCACCTGGAAACCTCCACTTTGAAGAGAAACAAACAAACAAACGAACATTTATCTTTTTCAGCCTCTGCAGATAAGCTCGGGAGTTTTAGACCAGCCTGGGCAACTTAGCAAGGAAGAAAGGGGGACAGGAATGGCTGCTGGGTAGCTAACCACCCATATCCACCACATTCTCCGTGACTCGGCTAATTCACAGATGGCCTTCCCACTCCTCCAGCCCCTGAGTTCCAAGTTAGTTCCAAGTTAATGAGTTGTTAGTGGCAGAATTAGCTTAGGTAAACAATGGAAAAGCATTGACTCTTCTCACCGACCCCCAGAAGGGCCAGACATGGAGCCAGTTTCAGAGATGACTAACCCTTCTCTGGAATTTTGAGTAATAAAGAGAACCAATATCTACTGAGCAGTCCCTGTAGACCTGCCTAAGTGCTGTCTGTGTATCATTGCATTTAATCTTCAGGGTGACCCTATGAAGTCATCATTGATATCAACTCCATTTTGTAGATAAAAGAGTTTGAACAACTTTCCTAAGATGTCTTCTTTTTTTTTTTTTTTGAAACCGGGTTTTGCTTTGTAGTTCAGGCTGGTCCTAAACTCAGTCAAAAACTCACAGCAATCCTCCTGCCTCTGCCTCCCAAGTACTGGGATTATAGGGATAAGCCACTACACCAGTCACTGTGGTATGTGGTACTGATTGCTGGTGGGCCTGAATCTCCACATCCGGCATGGTTGTGTGTGGTTACTGGGGATGGAACTCAGGACCTTGTGCTTGCCAGTCAGGCACCGGAACCACTGAGCTAAGTCCCCAGCCCCCTAAGATGTCTTCTTGTAGACCTTCCCTCATGGATGGAGCCCTTCCTCTCACAAGGGCTCCCATGCATCTTTCCATCCCAGAGGAGGACCTCATGAGTCCAAACGGAGAGAGTGAACAGAAGTCCACAGAAGGAGATGATGATGGTGAAGAGAGAAAGGAGGCCACAGACCAGACAAAGGAGGAGTGCACAGAGGAATGGGAAGATGAGGATGAGAAGGAAGAGCAAGAGGAGAAAGGGAAAGAAGGCAACAAGGAGAAAGAGAATGAGACAGAGAATCCGGGGTCAGCACTAGCCTCCGGGACTCAGTCCCCACCTCCACTCTGCCTTAGTGTGCTCTCGGGCTCTGACCCGGAGTTGGGTCCTCGGCTCCAGGAGGCAGCTGCCGGCGGTGAGAATGTTTCCCCCATCACTATTGCCTCATGGGCTCCCCTAATCTCCACACTCTGAGCTCAGCTCCCATCTTCTCCACTGTGCTGAAGAATCTTTGGGGATTCTTATCAGACCGAGAGGCACCAGTTGGGGCCAGAGCTTTGCAGGGAGGGCACACGGCCTGGCACTATGGGGTGGTTGACCTTGCTTCCCTCACAGGCTGGCCCGTGCTCCTGACGCACATGGAGCTGGCCCTCGGGTGCAAAGAACTGCAGTGGCTGCTGCAGCGGGAGCAGTTGAGTCCACCCCAAGTGCAGCGTGGCTTCTGTCTCTACCTGAGCACCACTCTCCCCCTCCACGCCCTGGATAAAGGTGAGACCCCAGGGTAAATTGCCACATCCGCTTTGTGGACACATTAGGTCCCAGGCTCAGAACTGTAGTAGGGAGCCACACTCCTTGGTCACCTACCCGGCTCTGCCAAAGGAAGGAACTAAGCCTATTTCTTGTGACCCCCAAGTGCTAGGCTGTGAACTGCTGAAGGGTCTGAATATCCTGGATCTGAGCCTAAACATGGAAATGCTCGAAAACCAGATGCTCCACGAAGTCATGCACAGAGAGTGTCCTGAGCTTGAGATCCGCTGGAAGGACCTAAAGATCAGAGCCCTGGATGCCTGCGAAGCCCTGGAGGCTGCTGAGGTGCTTGGGCGCCTACACTATGGCTCGGGATGAGCTGGGAAGGGCCGGGTGGGGAGGCAGATGTGAGTGTGGACGTGTAGGTGCCATAAGGAAGGGCCAGATCCAGCTAAAACACTGCTATGTGCAGGAACAATTGCTGATGAAGCCGCTGTTCCTGGACCTAATGCAACAGAAACCAGTCAAGTTTCTACGGGACATTGTGAGAATCCAAGCAAAGATCTGTCAGATGCATGCTCATTGTGAGGAACTAGAAGAACAGAAGCTGAAGGAGATGGCATCCTGGGTACCCTACCAGCAGGTGGTTTGGCATGGAATGGCCATAATAAAGGCCCTAAGCCCACTACAAAACTCGCTGCCCTTTTTCTACGTGACTGCAGAAAACTGGCTGGCAGCAGTCAGGCAGGCTCTGGACAGCATGAGGCCGCTCGACGTTCAGCACCGCGAGGACCTGGCCAGCCATCTGCTGCAGCTGAAAACACACCTGACCCATCAGCTGCTGGGCAGCACCTTGACCACACTAGGATTAACCCAAGTACCTTTGGTGGGTGCTCTGGGGGCTTTGGCTCTGCTGCAAATGACAGAGAAAGCACCAAAGCTGGAGAAGCTGGCACTGTGGCCCGGACTGGCATCTTCTCCCAGCACAAGCCGCTGCAAGCCAAGCCGAGGTGTGGTTCGGCCAGCCTGGCTCACACCGAGGGCCTGGCGTGAATGTGGGATGTTGGAACACCTGCCTCCTTTTGTCGGGCTGCGCGAGTCCCTGGCAAACCATTCCGATGTGTGGCAGGGTTACCTGTCTCTGTCATCCACAGTGCTGGGTCCTGCACCGGGGCCCAGCTCTGAGCCGCTCAGCCTCCTGCAGAAGCTGATCCTGTGGCGTGTGCTGCGCCCTGACTGCCTGGCAGAGGCCCTGGCAGACCTCACCACCAGCCTCCTGGGCCGGCCTCTGGACGAGGACCTGGGAACCCCCACCCTGCCCTTGGCATGTAGTCGAGCCACTCAGCCCATACTGATCTTGCTGCCACCGCCTGGCCACCCCACAGCCACCCTTCATCCCCTGACTGCCATCCAGAAACTGGCCACCAAGCAGAAGCAGGTTTGAACCAGGTTCCTTTTGGCCACAGAGTAACCGGCCCCTGTGGGGTGGAGAGAGTGTGGGAACTCCCCTGGCCTTCTCATATAGGTCTTTGTGGATTACAGACTTACCTGGGGGGATCATTTTGATCACTGAGTCACTGGGGTCACCCTAGGATCAATGGGGTCACTGCCACGTTTCTGCTGGTCCCAGGGACAAGCGCATCTGCACATGATAGCCCTGGGCTCGGAAGCCTGGAGCCCGACCTCGGAGGTGGTCAGCGCTCTACACCAAGCTATGTTCAAGGGACACTGGCTGGTGCTGGATAACTGTCACCTGATGTCCCCCTGGCCCACAGAGCTCCTGCAGCCCTTGCTGGGGCTGTTGGATGGAGCCACGGGTGAGTGCGCTGCCTAGAGAGGGTTCTAGTATCCAAACCTGCACTCAGCTTTGTTTAACCACTCAGGCCACACGGCGGGTCCTCCGGATCCAAGCCTGGCCCCTCAGCCACAGTGGCCTTACGTCTGCCTCCTGCTCTCCACGTCTCAAGTGTGATGCCCAATCTTTTGTCTGACCAATTATCTGCGGGCTGATCTCAGTCTCTTGTTAAACCCTAGTGGTCTCGGACGTAGAACCAGAAGAGCTTTCAGCTCAACCTGAAAACAGGAATGTGGCCACTGTCCATAGAGATTTCCGTCTTTGGCTGATTGTGTCTGCAGAGGCCAGTGCTGCTTTGCCAGGTGAGCAGCATCCTGCTGTGTGCTTTCAGACTGGAGGAGGGGCAGGCATGGTGGTGCACAAGTGTAATCACAGCACTAAGGAGCCTGTGGCAAGATGACTTGCTGTGAGTTTGAGGTCAGCGCAGGCTACCTAGTGAGATGAAGGCTGGCCGGAACTATATACTGAAACCCTGGATCAAAAAAACATAAAAAATGAAAAAACTGGAGGAGAGAAAGTAAGGGTGCATGCTGACTCAGCGCTCTCCATATCCCCAGCGGTGCTGATTCAGCACTCCGTGCCTGTCTTCTGGAACCAGTCCCTGGAGCTGGGTCACGTCTTGATCCACAGCCTGGAACTGGCCCCGCAAGAAGTCCTCGCACAGGCCCCTGCCCAGGCACTGCCCCTGCTGCTCCTGCACGGCCTCCTGCTGCACCGGCAGTGCTACGGAATGACGCTGCAGGCACACCGGGGGCGCTGGTGAGCCACCCACCCGTGCTGTTGAGGCGGTAGGGACCCGAGTCCCTGAAGCCTGACCAGAAAGAGTGAAACCAATTGGTCTTGGGGACTTTCAGCGGGTGAGAGTAATGAGCAGGTCTTGGAAGGCTTCCCCAAGGGCTCTGATCTCTCACTCTGAATTGAGTCAAGAGCAGAGGCAAATCACACAGAGATTTCCAAACAGAGGCAACCAAGGGACTCAGGGCAGCTGAGGTGGACACGCTGGGGACTGGGGGGAAGAGGTCCGGTTCACACTCGGTGCTTGTCAGACCATGACAGATGGCCTGATGTTGCCCTGAGAACAGTGGGGACCCACTGACGGGTTTTAATAGAACAGACGTGACCCTGCTTGTGAGAAGGATCACTGGCAGCAGCGCGGAGCATGGGCCAGAGGCAGCAGGACTGGGGCAGGCAGAGCAGTTTTAGGAGGGAAGAGGTCAGTTGGAAGGGAAGAGATCATAGTACGGGCGGGAGAGAAAAGGCAGCAAGGGATAAAAAATAAATACCGTATGGGGTGAGGAAGAAGGGGTCAAGTGAGACTCCCCGATTTCTGCCTTAGACATTTTGGTGGCTCCCATCTCTCACTGCAATAGGAGACAGTAGGTTTCAGGCAGGAACACGATTTCACTGGGATGCAAGTTGTATCTGAGGGGCCATAAGGCAATCACCTCGTGAACCTGGAGCCCAAGAGAGACGGTGTGTGAAACCCGCTTTCTGTCCTCTCCCTCAGGAGTCATTTGACCCTGACCCAGGCGCTTGGGACCCAGGAGCAGCTGTGGGCCAGTCTTAGCAATCCTGGCACTGCTATGCTCGAGCTGGCTGGTGAGCTTCCTGTCCCCACGCACCCATCAGCCTCTAGCAGAGCCCGGGAGAGGGTGAGGGTCAGAGTTTTATGATCAAGACACTGGTTTAGGTGGGTGGTAGAAACCATGTCAGGCGTGGGTAGAGCTGAGGGGTTCTGACCTCATCCTCAGCTTCAGTTCTCTATGGGGGACGTCTGGGGGACACCAAGGACAGAGAGGCCCTCACCAGCCTCACCCAAGCCTGCCTGTGCTCCAGAAGCCCGAACCGGGTCCAGCCACACACACCTCAGTCTCTGCTGGCCACCCTGATGCCCAGCCCAGGTAAGCAGCAGGAAGGTAGGTACCTGTGTTGGGGAGGGGAACCGTGAGGTGTGCTGGAACCCCTCGGAAGTGCGAACATCAGTGCCAGTAAAACATATGAGAGGGCTGTATATCAACACTCGTGGGTGGCGGTGTAAGGGTCAAGGGAAGACCTTCGCCGTCCTCGAGAGTCTGTCTTGTTTGTCACTGTCTCACCTCCGCCTCAAGAGCCGGGGAAGCTGGATGTGGTGGCGGAGTGCAAGGCCCAGATGCAGCTGCTGTGCGCACCGTCTAACCCCCGGATCTGCGGACTGAGCGAGGGCCCCCAGGCCTGGCTGCGGAGACGCCAGAGTCTCCCTCTCCTGCGCCTGCTTGTGCAGAGTACATCCACGTGGGTTCCTGCAGATCGCAAAGGCCCGGAACGCAGGGAAAGGCGCCTGCGGCAGCGGCTCATCCAAGCTAAGCAGAAGCTGGAGTCGCTGCAGGCCGTGCTCAACAACCCTGCTCAGCAGGACCAGCCCGGCGCGGCGCGGGGCCACAGTCTCGGTCCGAGGCGGCCTCTGCAGGACTTCCTGGAGATCGAGGCCCTGGAGCTGAGCCAGCTGGCAGGTGCGCTGCAGCGCGACCTGGACTGCCAGCTGCGGCAGCTGGACGGCGACCCTCCCTGCCCCTCCCGCCGCTGTGCCGAGGTGGCCCAGGCCCTCTGGACCGGCCGCCTGCCAGCGCCTTGGCGATCTCACGCGCCCCCCGGCCCGCAGCCGCCCTGGCAGTGGCTTCGACAGCTGTGGTTCCGAGGGCAGCTTCTGGTCAGATACCTGAGCGCGAACGCGGGGACCAAAGTGTCAGAGCGCGTGTTCCACCTGTCCGCCTTCCGCTGCCCGCGCCGCCTGCTGCTCGCGCTGCGCTGGGAGGCCGCCCTGCAGCCGCAGTGTCCCTCCGGCTCCAAGTGTCCCGACAGTGGAGGAGGCTCCGGCTCCTGCCCTCTCCAGCACAAACGGCGGGAGCTGAGCAGCAACCCTCTGCACCTCTGGGTACCTTAGCGTCGCCTATTCTGTCCCCCGTGACACCCCCTCAGAGCCTTGATCACGCCCCGTCTTGCTCCTCGGTGATCCCACGTCTTTGAGCTCACTCTGCCTTGACCTCCACCACCCCGACCCCGCGCCCCAGCTTCAGCCTTGTCTCCCCGGCTTCTGGCTCTCTAGGTGGAGAATGACCCCGACGCCCGGGTTCCGGAGGCCGGGGTGCTGCTGATCGGTCTGCAGCTCCTGCATGCCGAGTGGGACCGGGAAGCGGGGGCCTTGCGGGACGGGACGTCCGGCCGGCCCAGCCCGCTGCCTCCGGTGAGCGTCAGCACGCGCACCCACCGCGCCCGCCGCGCCCACTGCACCAGCGCCTGGCGGAAGGCGGCTGGTCTGGCCCTGTACTCGTGCCCCGTGTACGCCGCAGGGGCCCTCGGCGCCGCTAGGCTGCACAGCACGAACATCCTGATGCACATCCCGCTGCCCACGAAACTGAGCCTCGCCACCTGTGTCCAGCGCAGGGTCCATGTGTGCAGCCCACCCTTGCCCTGAGATCTCTACCAAAATAAAACTGACTCCCTCGGTGGTTTATGGGATTTGGAAATAGAATGGGGTACACATAGAAGACAAGATGTCTGTCTGTCTGTTTCACACAGACACAGTACATATAAAAAATACAAAGTGCGCAAATGAGGAAAGAGGTGCATTTTCTTGAAGTTAGAAGGGGGCAGGTGCCTAACAAGTAGGGGAAGGAGAGGGAGTACCCCTTAGGAGGAGGCTGGTTAGTCACCTAAGGGATGAGGCGGTCTGGCCTTGGCTAACACGCAGGCCTGAACCCTCGCCCAGCTCTCTACCATAGTCTCAGAACTCGTGATAAATCCTCGAGGGATGGTTCTGAACTGAGAACATCAAAACTCAAAATGCTGTAAGGCGTTTAGTGGTACCACTGGGAATGCTCCGATCCAGGCCTACCCCTCACACACATCGTGGCCTAGGAGGATTCTCTTAATGAGTCATATACACAAAAAACCAAAAGCTAAGTAAATAAGCTAAAAAGGTTCTACTAGACGTGGTGGTACATGCCTGTAATCCCAGAACTTAGGAGGCTGAGGCCAGCTTGCACTATTTTGTTAAATCATGTCTCAAACAAACAATCTCCCCAACAGAACATTCTATATTCATTCAAAAATTATTTATTCAGCATTCATCCACACCAGGTGTTCTTCCAGGCACTGATGAGGCTGTTCTAATTAAAAGCAACCGGCGCTGTAAGATCAAAATAAGTACATAATTATGATAATTCTGGAATGCTATAAATAAAGCCTAGTAGGCTATCAAGTGACTAAAAGGGAATATCAATAGAATGATCAAGGTCTTCTGAATCCTGAGCTACTTGAAGATCCAGAAGTATTCAGGTAAAGCCCTCAGTAGATGCAAACATCTTGAGGCAGTAGCATCCCTGAAATATTAAAGGACCCAAACACGGTCAGTTCCAGCTCAAGATTAGCAAGGAGGGGAGGGATCCAAAATGAGAGAAAGGGGGTTGTCAAATGGCTCACATGGTCACGGTAATGAGCTTGTACTTTTCAAAAGGGCACTGGAAATCTGTTGAGTAGTAGGTAGAAAGTGACGCGATCTGATTTAGACTTTTCAAAGATCATCTGGCTCTTTGGTGGATGGATGGTAGGAAAGCCAGAGTAGTAAGGAGGAAGGTCTGTATGGCCCAGCTGAGGTCATTCGAGTAGGAGATGATGGGGTGTGGACTGTGAATATAGCAGAGGAGGTGGGGAATGGAGCAATTTAAGAAATACTCGAGGAAAGCCGGCAGCACGGATGGCTGGATGTGGAGAGTGAAGGGGAGATTCTATGAGGCGCCTACATTTAAGGCTTGAGCGGCTGCTCAGATCATGTCAATAGAATGTGAAAAAAACATAAAAATAAGAGGAAACACTGCTTTCATGTAGTTTGAGTATAGGCAACTAATCTACTTGATGTGGACTTCTAGATTGACCATTGTTTAAAAACCACTTTGAATATGCCATCCAATGTCTTCTGTCCCTCCCTTCTTTTAATAATGCCCTTGTCCCTCTGTGTGTCCTTTTCTCCAGTGTTTTCTCTTACTTTTGTGTCTTTTTCTGTTTTGTTGTTGTCTTCTGGTACCAGGGATCAAACTCTGGACCTCGCACTTGCCTAGCAGGCATGGCACCACTGAGCTACATCCCTGGCCCTGTTATGTCTTAACTCTCTTATATAACATTTCCTCGGCATTCTTTTTGTGTTTTGTTCTTTTTGTACCGGGATTCAAACTCGGGACCTGGCACTTGTGCGCTAGGCACCATCTCAGCACTCTTTTTGAAACAGGGTCTTCCCAGGCAGTTCAGGCTGGCCTCTCATGGTGGTGATGATCCTCCTAATTCAGCCTCCCAAGTGCAGGGATTATGGGTATGTGCCACCATATCTGGCTTTTCTCAGCAGTCTGTCATATTCCCAGGTGTGATTTCCTTGGTAGTATTCCTATTGCTTGGAATTCATAGGTTCTAGAATCAGTGAGTTAATGTCTTTCAAACATTTTGAAATTTACGCATGATAGGTTATTTCTCTCTTAGCCTACTTCATACAGACATGTTGGATCAATTAATATGGTCCCAAGAAGGTGACTATGAAAGATAAGAGGTCTAAGAGGTAACAGATAATATAAGGCTTTGTAGGTGACAATAAGGACTTTGGTACTATGAGTGAGTTGGGAAGTGTTTAGAACACTTGGAAAAGAGGGAAAATGAACTAGGGTTATAGCTATATATAGCAACATAAATCTTAAAGCACCGTGTTAAATGAAAATAACATAGCAAAATAATTATATAAAATCATGAGCACAGATGCAAAAATCTTATACAAATTATCCAACTAATTTTAGCAATACATAAAAAGGGTAAGAACTGCACCGGGGATTTAGCTCAGTGGTTCCATCATCTGCTTCACAGGTGCAAGGTCCTGAGTTCCATCCCCAGTGAAAACATACCACAGTACTGGGTGTGGGGGCTCATACCTGTAATCCCAGCACTTGGGAGGCAAAGGCAGGAGGGTTGCTGTGAGTTCGAGGCTGCCCTGGGCTCCACTGTGAGTTCAGGGCCAGCCTGAACTACAAAGACCCTGTCTAAAAAAAAGGGGGGGGTGGTGAGAAGCAACTAACTTAATTTTCTTCCCTGAACTCTATATAAAAAATCTAT
>PVIR01005195.1:15518-73852 GCA_004026965.1 Petromus typicus
GGTGTGGAGACCCACACCCAGCAGCAACCAGTACCACATACCACAGTGCCGGGCGTGGTGGCTCACGCCTGTAATCCCAGCACTCGGGAGGCAGAGGCAGGAGGATTGTGATGTGAGTTTGAGGCTGAGCTGAGGGCCAGCCTGAACCACAAAGCGAGACCCTGTCTCAAAAAACCTAAAAAAAAAAAAAAAAAGAAATCTATTACTTGCTTCACTAATGGGGTAAAAAAAATTACATGAAACGGGCGTAGTGGTTTATGAGTACATTGTCAGAAGTTATGCAAGGGGCTCACAAGTTGAAGCCCACCCTTAATGACTTAAAACCCTGTCTGAAAACAAAACAAAATAACAAAATAAAAACAGGAGCCAGGGATGTGGGGATGTTGTTCACTTGGGAGGCTGAGGCAGGAGAATTGCTGAGTTCAAGGCCAGCCTGGAGTACACAGTGAAACTTGTCTCAAAAACAACAAAAAATAAATTTAAAAAACTTATCTCTTGTTTGAATGAAGTCTAAATCAGGTGTTCCCAATTGGTCGGTCTCTCTTAAATGCACTCATGGATCTGGGTGGCTCCTACTTTTTAGCTTCAAGCTGGCTAACGTGGACATAGCCTGAGAAACTAAGATCCAAGACTTGGCTAGACTCACATGTCTACACTTATAAGGGAAGCTGGAAAATACTGTCCAAATGCATTATGGGAGACACAAAAAAGAGAATGATTTGGACCCTAACATAGAGACAGGCACCAAGGTACAGAGAAAAAACATCAGGAACTGCTGGACATACATGTGTAAGTTTGCCGTGGATTCCCTGAAAGGCAGTCTTGAGGATGTTTGGGGACGGCTCCCAGGAAGGCTGCCTGCTAGGTGAGGCACTGAAGTACGAGGTGGCTGTGGATACACTCTCCGGAGCAGAGGTCATGTGGGCTCTGTGCCAAAAAAGACAACCAAAGTTGCTTCCTACACAAAACTCCACGGGGAGCTCCCAAGGACCCCAGGGCCCCACGCAAGGGGAATTCAAATGCTTGTCTCAGTAAACCACATCAACGATCAAAAATCACCTTAGTTGAGTCTTTAATATGATCTCTCTCATTCCAATTCTAGAATCCATAGAGAGGATAAAGAGTGAGAGACCATGTTCCTCTAGCCCTGAGCTGGAGAGAGTTGTTTTGAACTAGTTTAGTTGCTGACAGGTTGCTGAGACGTAGCAAAGATTGGAAGTGTTAATATTTTAGCTTGATCTGTCATTTTATAGAGGATAATAGAACATAGACCAAGAGTACTACCAATGTAGGGGCCCTTGAAGTGAAAGCAAAAAGATAGGATCTAGGATTACAGACATGTACCACCATGCCAGTCTTAAGGAATTCTTGTTTTGTCTTTTTGAGACAATGTCTTACTGCATAGTTCAAGCTGGTCTCAAATTTGCAGCAATTCTCCTGCTTCAACCTTCTGAGAACTAGAATTACAAGTATGTAATATCATGTCTGGCAAGGATTCTTTAGTGGGATTTTTTTGGGTAAAAACCCTAACAATTGATAAAATGAATAGTGTGATTTTCTTTCTTTCTTTTTTTTTTTTTTTTTTTTGAGACAGGGTCTCACTTTGTGGTTCAGGCTGGCCCTGAGCTCAGCCTCCAACTCACATCACAGCAATCCTCCTGCCTCTGCCTCCCGAGTGCTGGGATGACAGGCGTGAGCCACCATGCCCGGCACTGTGGTATGTGGTACTGGTTGCTGCTGGGCATGAGTCTCCACGCCCAGCATGGTATGTGGTTACCGGGGATTGAACCTGGGTCCATTGCACTTGCAAGACAGGCGCCGGAACCACTGAGCTAACTCCCCAGCCCAATAGTGTGATTTTCTGATGTGAGCATCTTTCCCTTTCAATTTAAAATTCACAAGGCAAGTAGAAAGTGTGAACTGGCATCTGGCAAGATAACTACATGCTTAAATCATCTTGAAGGAAGGAAACAAAAAGTTTTGTGTCTAAGAGTAAGGTACGTAAATCCTCCCGGAAGACACATCCAGGGTACATACTGGTAGCTGCTGTAACACCCCCAAATCAGTGTCATGTAGTGGAGGTTTACTTCTTGTTCAAGTCCACTGTAGACGCCACGTAGCTCTCCTCCAAGTACAGTTCATGCATTTATGATTCTGTTATCTTTAACACATGAGCTTCAAGGTCACTGTGGTGGGCACATCAGGGAACTGAATATAGAAAAAGGCCTTGGTCTAGTATTGTAACATCGTTTCTCTCTCTTTACTGGTGAGATCTAGTCACACAGCCTTGCCCAGATGTACAAGTTGACCTGGGTGTCCAGAAAGAGTGCATTTTGGTAAGCATCTAGTGGGTTTCTCTCAAAATAGAAAAGGTGCTATCAGTGTGGAGATCTGAAAGAAAATAAGTTCACTAGGGAAAATGTATTCTAGCAAGACCGAGCAGCATGTATCAGACCCTGAAGTGGGCTTGGAAGAAATGTACAGAAAGCTTGTGTGGCCCACGTTCTGCGAAAGGATTAAGATGCAGATGTAAAGCAAGGCCCAGGAGATGTCACAAAGGACCTGGGAAGGAGTCTGTCTTTTGTGGTTGGTATAGTGAGAATCCAGTGAAGGATTTTTACCCAGAGAAGTGACATAATCTGATTTACATTTCCTGAAAATCACTTGGCTGTGGGGAAAATAAATTGCTTTGCAGAACAGAAACCATCAGACCAGTAAGCAGGTAGAGCAGTAGTCAAACGTCTGAGAACCAAGTGGCTGGTCAGAAGCCACCTGGGAAGGACGATGACCTGGATATGAAGGGCTCTAATCACTAATCTGTTTGAGAAGAGCTAGAGCTTCGGTGCCATTATGTAACGAGTGAGTGTTTGGAGCTGAGTCCTCTCTGCCAAGAGTGCTGTTTCTTGTGGAACTCTGTTCCCTTAGGACTGTATTATGGGAACAGAAGTGTACATCAGTAACTGGAAGACGAACTGTGCACTTGAGACTCTAGCAGAGATGCTGAGCAGGCACAAGGCATGGACTGAGCCCAACCCCACTCTGCGCCTGTCTTGCACCACCCCTGCAAACTTCGTTCGTATTACACTCTTTCCCTACTGGAAGAGAAGCTGGGGCAAGCCTATGACATTCTCAGGCAAACACAACCTCCATCATTAGGATGGCCAAGTCTGTTTACCAACAAATAACCCACACAGTGGCTCTCAATTCTGCCCCCAGGTCTACCCTTCCTGAGTCAAGGTGTCTGCTCTGGGGAATGGGGAGCGCTCTTTGCCCTCCTCTCCTTCTGTCCACCTAACTGCTGCTGATTATTCTGTGGCCAAGTACTGAGCAAGGAGAGGAAGGTGATAAAGACTAGGTGATTCTGTGCCTTATAAGCTCTGCAGATATTTAAAGGGGGAGCTCTTGCCCCTCCCCTGGCTACACTGATGAATATGGCTTCATATGAGGTAGTCCCTTACAACTCCCTCCTCCGCTCACATGGCGCACTCCTAGCGTCTTTGTTCTGAGGTCTCCTTGGTTCTTCAAACATGTCCCATTAGGCTGGGTGTGGTGATACATATTTATAATCCCAGCACTCTGGGAGGCTATGGCAGGAAGATCACAAGTTCAAACCCAGTCTGCACAAGTCAGCGAAACTCAGTCTCAAAAGAAATAATTTTAAAAATGGATGGGATTATATTCAATGTGAAAGCCCTGGTTCAGTCCCCAGTATCAAAATCAAAAATGAAAAACTAAAACCAAAAAAGGTCTTTCTGGGGTCAGGGATTTAGCTCAGGGGAGCCGGTGTCTGCTTGCTTAGTAAGCACAAGGTTCCAATTTTGATCCCTGGTTTAAAAAAATTAAAAAGTGCAAGTAAATGCCCTTCTGGAGAGGACCCAAGACCAGCCTATACTTCCTTCTCTTCTACCAGTCACACGGAGGAAAGCTTCAAACACCACTTGCCAGGGAAAATCTGGGAAGCGAAGCTCAGTGGCACAGCAGCAGCCCTGCCACGGCTCCACCACGGAAACAGGTAGTGAAGCTTTGCCGGCCCTGTACATTTCCAGGTCAAGAGTCCGACTCCATTCTCATCATTCTCCACTGTACAAGACCTCATGCTGCACGGTCCCAGTAGAGTCCCTAACTCAGCTTGAGATGGGAGAGCAGAAACCTGCCACCCTGGAAAGGGTTGGGCTGAACAGACCAGCTGTACATGGAGAGTAACAAGTCCTCTGCAAAGTGATCATGCATCTGTCTCCCCCATCCATCCTGCCGATGAACCGGAGGGCACCGTCATGCTGCCAGCAGTGTGTGTCCCCGGTTCCTCCACTCATCATGTCTTTTACTTTTCTACAAATGATTTTCACTTTCTCCTTTCTCCAAAATCTCAGCCAACTCTCCCCATTCTCACAGCCAACAAATTGGTTTCCTGCTCCACTGGGAAAAAAGCACAGCAACTAGAAAAGAACTTCTGGGGGCTGTTTCCCTTGAGTGAACCAGACACCCTGGGGGAGGGGTTAGAAATTTACACGACAAGGAGCCTTGCAGGGTTTTCAGTGCACTAAGTCTGAGAGCCTTTGCCTTTCACAATCCCACAACTCCCTCCCATTCCCACTTAACTCAGCTCTCCCCCATCCTTCAACTGGTTTAAATCACAGAGGCTTCCTGTTCCTTACAGGGTAAGCTCTTACTTTTTAAGGAAACATATATCATTTTCTCTTCATTTAAGGCTCTCAACATTAGACACTGAAGGCCAGGTATGGTCTTGAAAAAGTTTGTCTTAAAACTGGTGATGGAGCAGGGAGGACCCAGATCAGGGTAAGAAATGCCCTACCTTCAGAATCAGGGTGACTGGCGAGGGGCTGGTTGAGACAAGAGGAATTTAAGGCCAGAGTCAGATCCAAAGGGATGTTTATTCAGGGGGGTGGGAGGCTGGGGATTTAGCTCAGTGGTTCTAGCGCCTGCCTTGTAAGCTCAAGGTCCTGGTTCTAACGCCTACCTCGTAAGCTCAAGGTCCTGAGTTTGATCCCTGGTGCCTACCAGCAATCAGTACCACATACCCACAGTGCTGGGCATAATGGCTTACACCTGGGCTACACAATGAGCTCAGAGCCGGCCTGAACTACAAAGCAATACCCTGTCTCAAAACAAACAAACAAAAATCCCCTATTCTCCTCCTCCAACTTTCTCATTTTCTGTCACCTTTACTGGTTCATTTTGAGAGTTTTATTATGAGCCATTTTTTTCTCCTTATTGTCTACCCAGTTGTCTTATCTATGGGTATGACTTTACTCTCTCTAGTTAAATTCCTAGCACAGATCTCATCAGTCAGTTGCTTGCTTTCTTTCTGTCCAGGACAGGGGTCTCACGACATTGTCCAGGCTGATTTTGCTGATCTTGCACTCCTGGGCTCAAGCAATCCTACCACTTCAGCCTCCCAAGTAGGTGGGATTACAGACATATACTACTGCCCCCACCTCATCATGCTTACAAATGAACGTCTCATAGGACCCGAAATCCAACACTTTGAGTGGCGTCACCAGCTCACTCAGCTTCTCAAGCCAGAACCTAGGACTCACTCCAGTCTTCTCTTAACCATCCTCAACATTCCGCCGATCACCCAAATGCAGTCCACAGCAGCCTCCGCATGCGCCTCAGACCTGGGCTTCTGCAGTGCTGCTGCTCTCATCAGCTCCCCCTAACCCCTAGTCATTTCTTTTCCCTCCGTCGGTAAACAAATGCACTGGCTGTATCTCTAGCAACAAGCTCTGGGAATATGGTTTCAGCAGACTGTAGCCAAATCCATAAAGTAAACACAACATAATATTTAAATGCTAAAGAAGCATTCTTCATATACTACTTTGAGAACACAGATAAACTTACTCTGCTTTGAGAACAGAGGAGTACAAACCCACCAGAATGTTTAGAAAGATAACTAAACTCTGCTGGCCAGACAAGCACTCAGCCAAAAGGGGCACACACAAAGGTGCTGTGTAGTGTTAGCTGTGTGGTTCACAGCCCAGCTTCCATATATGCCCTCTGGCCTCCCACCTGTTTCAGCATCTCCGTGCCTGTACAGAGGCATTCAACCACATCAAAGCCTTGCAACCGATGTCGCCCCAGTGGGCACTCTCAGGCCTTGTCCTTCGGAATGGGCAGAAGAGTCTGTACCTTTTATTTATTTATTTATGGTGGTATCAGGGTGAAAGTTGGGGCTTTGACAATAGCAGCCCAATCTCCCACCCCAAAATGGAATCAACCAGTTGTTTATGTCCATCTCCTTCACTGTCTGTCCCCTCCAAGGAAAGCCTGGAATCCATTAGGAGCTCTTCACTGCAGCAGTGTGTGAGCCTTTTGGAAGGCCTATCTTGAATGCTCCTAGTTAAAAAATCTGTTCTTCCTCCCTTCAACCCCCAACCTGGTTCACAGAGTCTTCACGAACTATAAGGGTTATAATACGTAAAATCCACAGCTAGTTTATTGAGCACCTCCGATGTTCCCAGCCCTAATTGTAGATTTCCTCAGATAACACACACAACAATACTGCAAGGCTTGAATTCTATCAGTTTCCAAATGAGGTATGTGATACTCAGACACTAAATAGCTCTCAGCTGTAGAGGAGGTCAGGCTTAGAACTACTAAGAAGCACGAGCTGCCCATGCATAGTTCTAAAGACCCAGCATATGAAACAGAAGGAGCAGAAGCTACAGGTGAGCAGAGGCTGATCAGTGTAGATCCGAACAGAGGAGCGCAGAGAAGCCAAGACGAAAAGCTCATGTGTGCTTTAAGAGATGTGAAAGGGAGCCAAGTCCAAAGACCCTTGAATTCCAGACCATCTGACTCTTAGGTGAGCCACGGTTCCCAGTTATCCCCATTCCTCTTTACTCCTTAGCTTGCTCAAGCAACTTTCAACTTCTTTTGAACCAAGAATCCTTTGCGGGAGCACAGCTGAGCCAGGGTTTCATCACACCTTGGACAGAGGGAAGGGAGTACAAGGTCCTGGTTCACGGCCTGGCTAAGTACAGTCTTCAGAGTTTTCAACTGGAGTCTGGGCCCTGCTTCCCCTTCCAAGGTGTGCTTAGAGGTCACCTTCGCTTGTAGAGACATGGTTGAAGTTTAAGACCTACGAGTTCTGCCTTGGGCCCTACGCGAGGTGGACCTGTCTTTTCAAAATCAAACAAGAAGAAGTGGCTGTTGCTCAGGTCCTAGGGATAGAAAAGACTCAATGAGCTCCAAATACTCATCCCAACCTTTCAAAACTCCTCCCTTCCTCTTGTCAGAAAGCTTCCTAAGGCTCCCCTCTTCTGTGGTATCATGGGACAGAATGTGTACTCCCGTGCCTAGGGCCTCCTTTCTGCACACCATTATCCTGAGAGGGGCCACAAATGAGACAACAATAGGGACTCAGTTTTTTGAGGTCTCACCTTGGAGATGACCTTGAAGCCCAGCTTAGCTACAGCCTTCAGAAAGAGCTGAACGTCCTCAAAGCGGCTGCTGACCTCAGCTACTTTCAGGAGACCCCTGAACAAGGTAGGAAGATCTACATGAGTAGACAGATGTGTGTGTGGACACACACACACACACACACACATTTGTGTTCCGGGAGCTCCTACCCTGTTTTCAGAACTCGATTTGCCTCCTCCAGGAAATCCCTGATGTTGGTTCCCATCAGCGAAAGACAAAACACAGCCACATCCACAGACTCATCCTCCAGAGGCACCTGTGTGAAGTGTGGGAGCGTGAAATGGGGCACACAGTACCAGAAGGGGACATCTGGCACTGAGTGCTAGAATTAGACACCAGGATGAAATGAGAGGAAGGAAGGGTTAGAGCACAGAGCAGCTACAGAGGGGTTTACCTGCGCCATGTCACATACAGTGACCCTGGGGTCCAGTGAGGCCAAGTCAAAAGAGTGTACAGGGTTCCGGATACTTGAAGCAAGGCGGCAATCCCCGCAGCCAAAATCAGCCACTATAAGAGATGGAGACCTGGGAGTGGAAGGGAGGGGTCATACACTGGTGGAGTCTGAGGCCCTGAATGATCCACATAGCTTCTCATAGTGCCCAACCCCCCACCATTTACCGGCGGCGAAGATCCTTGGCAATGCGGTCTACTGGCTGTAGTGGCCACTTCTTCATTTGGCTCTGGAAGCCACGATGGTAGAGGAGAAAAGCCTCAGGGTCTTCCTGGAAGAGGCGTTGTGCAGCACTGCTGGGCCCTGAGTACAGCTGCTCATTGAGGTAGCGAAATCGGGCCCCATCCAGCCGCTGTGCCATGCGGGCTCGCAGGGCCTCTGCCCGGGCCTCACGGTTTTCTGTTTCGGGGGTAGGAGGCACCTCTGACTCCTCTGTGGAGGTCTTGGAGGCCCCGGCAGAAATCTTGTCTGGTGCCTGAAGTGGCCGAAATTTGTTCTTGTGTCTCCGCTTGTTCTTCTGCCGATTCCGCCATTGCTTTCGGGTCAAGGTACCAGGGGGCTTAGAAGAACTGGGTCCAGGGCTTGGCTTGACTGAATCCTTTATAGTACTCTTCTCCCAGGATTTAAGACCTGCAGAGAGGGAGATAAGAAGGTGTTATTTCAGGCAAGACTCCTAAATTCAGAGGCTTGGCAAGTCATGATGGTCATTCCCTCATCCTTGAGACAGAGACTGGCCTAGATAAAAGTACTTGTCATTGCCCACCCAATCCTAATGACAGTAACAAACTCCTGCTACATGTAAAAGCAGCTGACATTCTCACACATCCACATCTACATCCACTGGTACCTGTTTGGTCAACACTGTCTATGTGCTGGGCTGGGGTTGGAAGGGCCTCTTTCTGGCATTTCCTCTTTCTTCTCTCATCTTTGGCAGAGTCACTATCCAGAAAAGCTTGTTTGCGGCATTTCTTCTTTTCTACTTTGTGGTCTTCACAGTCACCTTGCAGTGGGCTCGGCTTCTGACCTTTCTTTCTTTTCTCCCCTACTTTGGCAGAAGCATTAGCACCCGAGGACTTCTGAGGGCGGCGTTTCTTCCTTCTTTCTACCTCCTCCTCAGAGTCACTGCCAGGTAGGCTGGCAGACTGCTGGGAAACAGATGCTGCTTCCAGAACCCTTAAGGTGGCCAAGAGCTGGCGGCGTGTGGAGCCCTGGAGGACAGCAAGGGCTCAGAGTCAGGCAAGGAGAATGGGTGACAACTGGAGAGTGAGGAAGAGGTGGGGACCTGGGCTCTTCCTAGTTAACTTAACTAGCTTGTGAAATTAGTCAGGTCTAGAATCTTCATGTTGCCATCTCAACCTCTAGGAGGCTAAAGGGCAAAAAATCCACCCACCCACCTGACTTTATTTCACATGTAAATTATTAGAACGGAGCTTCTCCAAAGGAAATGTGCTTAGGCCACACATCGTAGGACTGAGATCAGGAATCCCAGCCCTCCATTTCAGGAGTTTGCTTCCAGATGACACTCGTCTGTGACAGGTCTGGAAGTTTCTTGACGACAAGAGCGGAAGGTCACAGGTGTATACGGACACGTTCCCACCAGCCTGAACCACCAGTGGTGTACGCCTCAGTGTGCCACTGGGCTGCTCATCTCACTGGTGGTTCAAACAGACCTAGTCACTTTTACGGGTTTGTTTGCTAATAAAATTAATAAAAAGCCACCTCATGAGACAGACATGTGTGTTCCACAGGTAGTTCAACCCTCCTGGCAGTGAGACATAGGAATTACTGCCACATCTCGACCGCGTCAAATACGTGTCCATCTGGAGTACAGAGAACAACCTGAAGGGAAAAGGTTACACACAGAGACCACTGGCCTCGATCATGACGATGGGCTGCATTAATGAAGAGGTGGAAACAAAGCAGGCATACTCCATGTTACAGGCCGACTAAAGGTAAGAAAGGCCTGGGAAGTAGAGCGGGCCTCAGTCTGCTAGAGCTCAAAGAAGATCTATAGCCAGAGAGGATAGTGATTAAAACCCCAGGAGGGTTTCCTAGGGGTGAGACTTACCACGGTGACAACCCTTCCCTGGCCACTCTTTTCTTGCCAATCTACTCTCCAGATCACACGCAAAAAATCTTCCCGAGGCTAGGAGGGGAGCTCACACCTGGTGACTAGAACTCGGTCCCTGACGGAGCTGCACGTACCCTTCGTCCCAGCACACACCCAGGGCATTTCCCGGCGCTGGGTTCCACCTGGGTCAGACTGAGTCGCGGGCCAACACAGCGCCCATCACTGCTACCCAGCCTCTCACCTTGATTTGCGTGGCTGTCGCTGGCCGAGGCCGTGAGGTGACGGGACTGAGGCCCGCGACTACTGGGGCCGCCTCGGCCCATTCAGGCTCCTCGAACATGCGGGTCGCGTGGGCAGGTTCTCGAAAACTAAGATCCTGTCCAAGTGCCGAGCGCGGGTCCTTCTACTCAGAGTAGCCACACATGCCGGAGCCGGAAACCAAAAGTAAAAGCGGCGGGTGGCTAGAGCGGCCCGCGCGCGGGAGAAAACCATCGAGTCTAGACACTGGTGGGCTAGAAGGGCAAGCGAGGAGGTCCGAAGGGAGTGAAGGCCGAGCTGCACAGGCTGAGGAAGGCCCGGGGCTGGGCGGGGCCGGTTGGCGGGCGCGGCCGGACGGGAGTTCCCCGGAGAAGCGTCTCCAGCCCGAGTCCCGGTAAGTAAGGAGGACCCGTGCCCCTTGCCCAAGCCCGGTTCCTAGCCAACCCGTCACGCTCTCTCCGCCTGAGCGCTAAGTAGGGAATGGGCGCAGCCCTAGGGAGCGACCCCTACCCGTTTCCCCTGACTGTACCGAGCCTGAGCCACCCCCTCCCCCCAGACTCAGACTGTTTGCAGATTGGGTCTCAGAGCCGCTCTCTTTTGTATGCTCTGGAGATCCTGCCTCTTATCACTCCTCCCCAGCTGGGACCTGTGTTTCTCGGGTTCTCAGGGGATCATCCCTCTGCCCCAGACACCTTCACAGACCACCCCTAGCAGGGGATGCAGCGCCTACCCCCCTGCAATACAAACACGACTCTCCTGTAGGGGACAAAGTTGGGGCTCATCCTCTTCCTTGGATCTGCCTACCCTCTACAGTCCCCAGGTTTCCCCAAGCCCGGGGACTCCCTTGCCGGGACTCTGCTATGGACGACATTTTCACCCAGTGCCGGGAGGGCAATGCTGTTGCCGTTCGTCTGTGGCTGGACAACACGGAGAACGACCTCAACCAGGGGTAAGATTGAAGTGACTGTGGGTGGGCGAGAGGAAGGTTAGAGATCTCCGCGCGATGTGGGTGCTCACGTCGGGTTGCCATCCGGAGCGATTAGTGCTAAGCCTGGCCTGCCTGGGGCAAGGGTTTCTGTTGAGGAGGCAGTGTTTGCACTGAAACTTGCGTCTAAATAAGTTTCACAACTAAGGTTACAAGCAAGCTTCCCGGCCTCAGGGAACTTCGTGGGCAAAGGTTAGGAAGCAAGACAGAGTGAAAAATGGCAGGAAATTTTCTGGAGTTCCGTGCTGCTGGAGGATACATCTCTATGGGCTGGAGCATTGCGTCCGAGTGCAAAGGACAGGACCTGAGAATGGAGAAGTATGTAAGGGGCATCCTTGGAAGTTCATGCTTCTTCCAAAAGTAAGATTTTAAATTGGCATACTGGTAGATGAGATAGTCCGTTTGCAAAGCATTATTTTAGATACCCTGACAAGAGTATATGGGAAAAAAGCAACTTCCCAGGCCATCTTAGAATTGGTGTTTTTACCAGAATTGGGACAGAAGCAATTAGATTGAAGAAATCTTTTTTTTTTTTGATAGAGTTTTGCTATGTAGTTCAGGCTGGTCTTGAACTCACTGTGTAGTCCAGGCTGGCTTTGAAAGCCTGACAGTCCTCTTGCCTCAGCCTCCTGAATGCTGGGATTACAAGCGTGTGCCACCACACTTGGCCCAAAAATCTTAAGGATGAAGAATTAATTGATTTTGTGTGGAAAATGAGAAAGATCAAAGATGATAACCAAGATGCTGGCTTGGGCACTTGGACAAATAGTAGTTGAATTTACTGAGAGAGAGAAAGGTGATCTATGCTGTACAAGTAAAACTTTGGTAACAATACAGTGACTCAGAAATGTTAAGTAGGTTGTTGGATATGCAGGTTTGGAGTTTAGGAGAGAGATTGGACTTGCAAGAAGATTTGGGAAATATTAGTTATTAACAGATGTATGATACCTGAAGACATTCATGTGAACATAGTGCCTTAGAAGAGTAAAAGGCAAGAGGACAGTGGATGAGAAGTCAGGCAGACTACAAAGGGGCAAACCAAAGCAGAAACAAGAAAAGGTGTGAATAAAGCTTAGAGCAGAGAATGAAGTTTTAAGCAACGGGGCGAGTGGTCACTAGTAGTGAAGGCTATTGAGAGGTCAAAGGACTTAAGTACTTTAATGATGTCCCTGCATTTACAATTAGGGTATATTTGATACTCTCTCTGAGTGTTGATTCAGATTAATGGGTTAAACCAGCCTACACAAGGGCTTTTCAATTAGAAACTATTGTATGTGGACAACCATCTGTGCTGATGCTAGAGTCCCAGAATCGTATAATCTGTAGGCTGAGGATTTAGCTCAGTGGAACTGAATTTTTCTTGCAAGCACAATGTCCTGAGTTCGATCCCCAAAACCAAAAGAGCAAAGAAAAGAGCCTGAGATTTAGCTCAGCTGCACTGTCCCTGCCTTGGAAGCACAAGGCAAGGTTATGAGCTTGATCCCTGGGACTGTAGCAACAACAAAAAGATAAAATCTGTGCCCTCAAGGTGGCAGACTTGTGGCTGGTTAAAAAGTGAATGGGAGATAAGGATATAGAAAAAGTAAATGTGGACATGTTTTTTAAATGTGGGCTGAGACAAGAAATCAAGCAAAGCCTGTGATTTGAAATAGTAGATTTTAATTTTTAGCTTCTTTGAATTTTATGGTTGTGATAGTTTTTAGGTTTGAGAGGTCAGGATCACCTGTTATCTTGTCCACACTGCAACTGCTTCTCTTTAGGCTTATGCTATTTTTCCGTAATAATGTGCAAAGGCATAAGTTTCATTTTTAAAAAATAAATTTTATTTTATTATTTTATTTTTCTTTTTGAGACAAGGTCTCGCTTTGTAGTTCAAACTGGCCCCAAACTCACTATGGAACCCAGGACAGCCTTGAACTCATGGTAATCCTTCTGCCTGTGCTTCTGGAGTGCTGGGATTATAGGAGTGAACCACCACGCCCAGCATTGTGGTATCTGGGCATTGTGGTGTGTGGTTACTGGGGATCAAACTTGGGACCTTGAGCTGCCAGGCAGATGCTAGAACCACTGAGCTAAATTCCCAGCCCATTTATTTCATTTTTTAAAATAATTCATACAGTACTGTCACTGTTTTATTGATGGAGGAAATAGAGGCTTAGGAAAAGTTGCCCAATGGGACTGGCATCTTGTTAGGTTCCTCAGTGCCAAATGGTGAACAGATGGCATTAGTAAGACTGGAAGGTTTTGGTGCTATCTGGAGGTGGTAGGTGTGGGTCCTAAGCTGGTTATGTGCTGGATATGAGGAGGTGATCAATTCCCTGATGGCCTCCTTGAGACCCAAGTCTAGGCACTAAAGTGACAGGCAACCTGAGTGTAGGCAGAACCCCTGTGCCCATACTTCTGTTGACTGTTGGAGGCTGATAGGTTAGGGTACAATTAAAGTTGTGGGAAGCATGACTGATAAGCCAGAGGTATAACTGTTTCCGGGGCTGCCCACATCTGGTGAATGTGTTTGGCTATTTATGTGAACAGATGAAGGCAAGCTGTGGAGGGGAAATGTCAGAGGACACACACACCCTCTTCCTCCCTCCTGCTCGGGAGACATCTGGGTAGCCAGAGTTCTGCTCAGCTCCAGGCCCTTCCTAGAGCCCCCACATGGGAAGTGACCACAGCACTAAGGCATCCGGTGGCTGCTGGCCCAGACCATGGACCGGCCCCCTGCTCCGCCCCTCACATCTGCAACCGGACTGGAGGGAATTTCCTTTTATGGCTCTAGGCTGTCGGGCTGACCGAGCTCCCACCCAACTGTCTTATTTGTATGCTCCTTTTACTTTATAAAATACATGTCCTTGGGAAAAGAAAAAAGAAATCAGGTATTGTTTTCATTCTAAAACAACCATTCACATTTTTTTCCAGGATGGCCAAGCAGGAGAATCTTGTTTTGTGTGGTTAGTGGCCGCATCAGTGATCAAAAGCATCTCTCCTTTTCATGATAAGCCCTTCTGAAACATCATTTCAATTCCATTCCATTTTTAGATGTTAGTTTTTGTACCAGAGACAAACAGCAAACTTTTCCCCTCTTCCAGGAGTTGTTGCCTGCCCATCTCCCTCATTAATATGTACTGAACACTTGCTTAAATTTAGTCTAACAGACCAGACAGTCTCCTATTAACAGTTTTCTAACCAAGTGTAAAAAGTGCTGTAGTAGGAAGATAAACAAAAAGGAATGGAATACAAAGGACAGACAATGCAAAAGAGGTGCAGCAGAAATTGTAGAACAGTGCAGCTGCCCTGTGAAGATGTTGAAGGTCATCTTACTAGGGTTTTCAGGATATCTCATTTGGTGTGAAGCTCAGGGAAGGTCTGAATTGGACAGCGTTGCAAGTTCCTAGCATGAGAATTTAAGCTCTAGTGTGGAAAGTCACCCCTGAGAATAGTGTGACTGTGATATATCAGAGCCTTTGCCTCATCCGACTTCCAGCTTAGTGACCCCTGGCCCTTTCTCAAAGGGACGATCATGGCTTTTCCCCTTTGCACTGGGCCTGCCGCGAGGGCCGCTCTGCTGTGGTTGAGATGCTCATCATGCGGGGAGCCCGGATCAACGTGATGAACCGTGGGGACGATACCCCCCTGCACTTGGCAGCCAGTCACGGACACCGAGATATTGTACAGAAGGTATGCACAATCCCTCCGATCCACGTTCCCCACGTCATGTGGGTCCTGTGAGGCCAGTCACAGGCATTGCAGTGTAAAGAATGTAAATGTTTCTCCTTGTCCTGTCCCAACACGGGTATCTCATTGGGGACCATCTTCTGCTGCTTCTTTTCGGCCCAGCTGCTGCAATACAAGGCTGACATCAATGCAGTAAATGAGCATGGGAATGTGCCCCTGCACTATGCCTGTTTCTGGGGCCAAGACCAGGTGGCAGAGGTGAGTACTTTGGCCCCAAGTCCTGGGATGGATGGGGAGCAGTGACCTGGGAACCTTCAGCCTGTCTCGGTACTATTTAACACTCGTGTGTTCATGGTTGGTTGTGACTACAGGGGGACAGCAGGGGCCCTTATCATAACCCCTCTTCATTCTAGGACCTGGTGGCTAATGGGGCACTAGTCAGCATCTGTAACAAGTATGGAGAGATGCCTGTGGACAAGGCCAAGGCACCCCTGAGAGAGCTTCTCCGAGGTCTGTCTCCATGCCTAGCTTGTATCCCCATCTTAATACCTTCTTGAATGGTATTATGTCTCTTCTCTTCATACCATAAGTCAGGCTAATACCATTTTTTCTTCCCCAGAACGAGCAGAGAAGATGGGCCAGAATCTCAACCGTATTCCATACAAGGACACATTCTGGAAGGGGACCACCCGCACTCGGCCCCGTGAGTCATTATGGGAGGAGGGATTGTAATAGAGAATAATCTTGGGCTCCTGGGGCTGGGTTAGGGCAGAGCTGGGTGCCTGACCTGCCCACACTCTCAGGAAATGGGACCCTGAACAAACACTCCGGCATTGACTTCAAACAGCTCAACTTTTTGGCGAAGCTCAACGAGAATCACTCCGGAGAGGTGACCCTGCCCTTCTTGCCCCTTCCACCCTGAACCCCCATGAATTACCTGCTCTGCACCTGTGTTTAAATTTTTCTTGCAGTTATTGGGCAAAAAAGTGGTGTCTTTAAAGTCTTCTAACCCCTGCCCTATCCTTCAGCTATGGAAGGGCCGCTGGCAGGGCAATGACATTGTCGTGAAGGTGCTGAAGGTTCGAGACTGGAGTACAAGGAAGAGCAGAGACTTTAACGAGGAGTGCCCCCGGCTGAGGTGGGACGAGGCCTACACTGAAAGCTGCTACTTCCATGAACCCCAAGTCGCCTGGGGAAGGGAGCTCTTTCAGGCTGGGTCTGACGGGCCACTCTTCCTCTCCCAGGATCTTCTCGCATCCTAATGTGCTTCCAGTGTTAGGTGCCTGCCAGTCTCCACCCGCTCCTCACCCTACCCTCATCACACACTGGATGCCATATGGCTCCCTCTACAATGTACTACATGAAGGCACCAGTGAGTAGGGATGCTGGTCTCGTTGGGGAGGGCTGGAGGGGGAATATAGATGCCTCTCTGAACAATCTTTTTCCTCTTAGATTTCGTTGTGGACCAGAGCCAAGCCGTGAAGTTTGCTTTGGATATGGCAAGAGGCATGGCTTTCCTACATACCCTAGAACCTCTCATCCCACGACATGCACTTAATAGTCGTAGTGTCATGGTGAGTCCCCAAGTTCATTCCTGCGCCAGGGTCGTAGCAGCTCTCCTCCATGTCTAGCATAGGACTCACCTCCTTCTGTGTATCTTCTCTTCCTCAGATTGATGAGGACATGACCGCCCGGATCAGCATGGCTGATGTCAAGTTTTCTTTCCAGTGCCCCGGGCGCATGTATGCACCTGCCTGGGTAGCCCCTGAAGGTGGGTGACATCATGGGGGGAGGTACTGAAAGACCAGCTCAATGATGGAAGGGACAGAGAAAGGACGGGGTAAGCAGCTGGGACAGACAAGTTCTCTCTCCATCCAGCTCTGCAGAAGAAACCTGAAGATACAAACAGACGCTCGGCAGACATGTGGAGTTTTGCGGTGCTTCTGTGGGAACTGGTGACACGAGAGGTGCCCTTCGCTGACCTCTCCAACATGGAGATTGGAATGAAGGTAGGTGCAGAACTTTGCACACTTGGACAGGGGGAACAGTGGTGCTAACAGTCACTGTAGCGGGCCTGTGCTCTTCCCACATGTGTTCAGATACACAATAATCCGTGCCAGGGCGGAGGCTTCTGTCCACAGGATACTCAAATTCTGAGGCTTATTCCTTTTTCTTTGTATTTTCAGGTGGCACTAGAAGGCCTTCGACCTACCATTCCACCGGGTATTTCTCCCCACGTGTGTAAGCTCATGAAGATTTGCATGAATGAAGACCCTGCTAAGCGACCCAAATTTGACATGATTGTGCCTATCCTGGAGAAGATGCAGGACAAATAGGACTGGAAGGTCCTTGCCTCAACTCTAGAGGTGTCAAGACGTGGTTGGGGGAGTGCACCTCCCCACTGCAGTGTGCCTTCGGCTGCCTCCCCTGCCTCCAGTCATGGTACTATACTACCCCAGCTGTGGGGCCCATCCCTTGCCCCCATCCCTGCCACTGTGACCCCAAAAGGGCTTGGCCTCAGAGCTTTGTCACTTGCCACAAGGTGTCTCCCAGCACGGGAGAGATCAGCCCCGCCTGTCACAATAAAGTTTATTATGAAAACAGGCTGGTGTGGGGACATGGGGACAGACAAGTACATGTGGGGTGGGTGGCTCAGGTGAAATAGTGCGGCTTCTTCACATTGATGCCATACTCGCTGAGGGCAGGGGTCAAGTCCTCCATGGTTAGAGTGTACTTGCGGTCCTGAGGGAAGAGGGAAGAACACCAGCTGAGCACAGCACCCCAGAATCCAATCCCACATGGACGACCTTGAGTAGGCCGCAGACCGCCCCTTAGGACTCAGTTTCCCCAAAGAGGCTTCAGGGTAAGTAAAACCTCTACAGCTGTGGAGGGTACTGATTCCCTGCACCTCTGTTCACACCTTGCTCTTGCTCCGGGAGCTGCCTGAGGCTGTGCCCTTCATTTTGCAGTGCTGTAGGGCATCATTGGCAATATCTGAGATGAATTTCTGGGCTGCCAGGGAGATGAGCCGAATTCTAGGGGGAAAAAAACGGGTATGAGAGGATGAAAAACAAGCTGCTTAAGTACCCAAAGCTCTAACCTGTCCTGGATTTACTCACATGCGTGGGTCTGAGGCTTCAAAGCCAGCGCGGTTCAGGTAGTAACCAGTCACTGCATCTGGTATCTGGGAAATTAATCAGACAACTGTCAGTGTTAGCCCTGTGCCCTGCTGGGCTGGGAGTGAAGCGGGCAGGAGAAATGGAGCACAGGCCTGCGATCAGGAAGCTCAGTTGGGGCAGGATGAAGAAAGCAAGCAAGAAGCGGGGCGTTTAAATGCAAGAGAAGGTGGAAGACAGATGGGACTGTAGGGTGGTGTGACAGCGGGTCAGCGGGCTCCAGAGCCCACCGTAGGCGTATAATCCTCCAGCTGCATCAAGAAGTCCACCAGAGGCGTGCTGGACACCACGGGCTTCACGTCTCCGTTGGCCGCGCTCGGTAGTACATAGACTCCGTTGGACATCGCCCCCTCCGGGGGCGCCGCACCACCTGCAGACACCGGAGCTGGAGGAGAAGCAGCAAACTGACTGAGACGCAGAGACCGGAGGCGCGGGGCCCAGCCAGGCTGCCGGCACCCTCTGCTCAACCCGCCGCCGAGCCCAGTCCAGGGCGCTGCCCTCACCAGCCCCGTCCTCACCCGCCCCGCGCCGCTCCGCCGGTTCCCCTGCCCGCGCTGCCACGGGTCCCGCGCCCGCGGTCGCGGCTCCGGCCCCGGGCCCCCCGGCTGTCCCCGCGGGGCTGGCCTTGTTCTCCGCAGCGGTGCTGGCGGGCAGCGCGGGGGGAGCCGAGACCGGGGGCGCCGGGCCCGGGGCCGAGGCGGCGGACGCGGGCGCCGCCTCGGGGTCCGCGCCGGAGCCGCTGCAGCTCATCTGGCCGGTGGGAGAGGCGGCGCAGGGAGCTGCTTCCGCTTCCGCTCGCGCGTCGCACGCCCCGCGGAGACGTCGCCCGCCCGCCCGCTTCGCCCCGCCCTCCCGCACGCTCGCTCTCTGCAGCACGTCCGCCGTCCCCAGCCGTCGGGGATGGGCGGGGCAGACGGCTGGAACTGCGGAGCGGGGACGAAGCCCTGCGAGCCGTACTCCGCCCCCCGCAGTGCCTGGGAGAGGTTTCGCGGCTGTGAGACCAAACCTTGTGTGTCCCCGCGGCCCTGCGACCCTTTACGCTGACGGACACTAAGACCTTTTGGGGGGGTACGGCTTTGGCTCTCTGTAGTTTGCAGTTTCCTTATTCAACCCTTTATAGGTCTTTTGGAGTTGGAAAACCCAGCTGCTCATAGAGGAAGCAGCACACGGTTACTGCTGTAAATGGAGAAGGGGTTATTTGCACCTGAGGAAACAAGAAACGCAAAATCACAGCGAGTGAAAGCGTGAGGTTTTCAGTTCGACAGATTTTATTCCTATTTACCAAATCCTGAGATAGGACCTGGGGAAATTAGTCCTCTGGGCACCAACATGGTCTTGAAAAGGGAAGCGGACAAACTGGCAGTTTCAGTGCCCAATGGTCATTACAGTGCTAGAGGTAGGCAGGGTGTACAGTGCAAAGGAAGGTGGGACTAACAGCTGCTTAGTTCCACGTGCCAGTTACTCTATTAACATTATTCCACTTAATTTTATTCCCTGATTTTTGAAAGGCAGGTAACCCCAGTTAACAAATGAGGAAGCCGTCTAACAGGTAAATTGAACGAGGTGAAAAAAAAAATGAGACTTCCTGGTTGCTTGGAAGAAGCAAGAGATACAGTTTGGGTTGGAACAAAAGGAGGTGAAATGTTAAGTACCACACATCTTAAAATTTGACCTATGAGTCACTATTGGATAGAAAATCTAATTTAACCAGGTGATGACGACTAGTGATTTGTTTCTGGGGGCAGTAAGTAAAATGATGAGTAGAAGACTGAAGATGGAGCTATTAAGGATGCTAGCACTCCAGGAGGGACAGAGGACAGTTTCAAAGGAAGAAGATGGGTGATCAAACAAGTTAGTCCTGAAGGCTAAGGAATGAGAGTGAGCGAGCGAATATGACGAAGACTAGAAAGCAAAGATCTGAGACTGCTGGTACCAGAAGTAACAGACTAGATCTCATTCTATATTCACATCCCTGTTTGCAAAGTGGAAGAAGTATGTGGAGGTGTGTGTGTGACAGAAGTGGGGGTTATAGCTCTTGTTAAGGAGCCTGAGGCAGGAATAAGGAGAGCTAACAGAGGAAAGCATGGTTGGGAATTAAGTGCACGGCAGTTTGGGGTTAGGGATATAAGCTGTCTGCTGCAATACTGGTTGAGGGTTCAGAAGGGCTTCCAACAGGCAGGATGAGGACCAAGCCACCAGCTCTATAGCAGGGGACTCATCAGCTTTCCTGGCAGGAAAGGGTCAAGGGATGAGTAGTGTCTTCAGCAGAGCTGGGAAGTTGGGTGTTCCCCAGCCTGTCACAGGATCCCAGCCAGGGCCAGAGCAGAAACCCTCACCCTGCACCTCTTCATTGAAACAGGATGCATGGCAGCCATGGGTTACCTAGGGAGGAAGTGGGAATCAGACATGGGGCTGTTGGTACCAGTACTAACAGACCATCCCTTCACCCCTGTTTGCATTGCAGGGAATACCCCACCATATACCAACTGCATCCAAATCCATCTTAGCCCTTGCCATATTTATATGACATCATCATCGAGCTTCCCTTCCAACACTCACATCAAAAAGTCCTGCCCCATGCTGTTGGTAGAGCCTTGGGTTGAGGAAGCCAAGAGGTGGGTGGCCATTGAGAATTCTGTGCTCATTTATCAAGGAAAGGATTCCCCCAAACACTGGAGTGGAGGCCTGCAAGGTGAAGGTGCAAGAGAGGGTGGGATTTCAGAATGACTGAACTTTTGGGGAGGGATTCTTGAAAATATCAGAGGTCTTTGGGGAATCATGGGTTCTAGGTGACAAGGTCTTGGGGACAGAGGGTGATGGTAGTTCCCGAGTGGAGGTTCAGAGCCAGGCTAATTCTCACCGAGGTCCCGGATACCCACGGGATGGGTATACCATTGCTGACCACCCAGTAGCCATCAGAAAGTGCAGCAACATCTGGATACGCACGGCCACTGGCATTGAAGTAACTGGACGGCGGCAAGTGAGCACTAGACTTCAGGAACTGGGCTACAGCTTCCTCCTGGAAGGCATTTCTGAGTGTTGGCCTGTAGCCTGCGCTGCAGTTTGCTGAACTGAAGATCTCCCAAGTCCCTATCTAGCCACTTGAACATGCACATACCTGGTATGAAGGCTGTGGGAAGACATTGCTGAAGCCGCCACCACTGATATAGTCCACTACCTCATCTGTGATTTGGAAAGGGTTCCGGAAGGAAGTGCCTCCCACAGTGGTGACATAGGGGCTGAGAGAAAAGATAGCATCTGGATAGTAGGGGAGACCGGGGAACTCCACGCTGTTAGGGGATGGGCAAGGATAGCCCAGATCTTGCTGGAGAGGTGGATGCTATGGGAAAGCATGCACACAGGACTGACTTAGAAGACTGCAGCCCCAACCATGTGCCTGAACTAATTATGCAGTTTTCTCTCCAGAACACCCTCGATCTGCCACTGAGATGCACAGGGACTGAGGAGGAAGAATACTGGGAGCTGTCCCACTAAGGAGACTAGGGGCCTAACCTACAGAAAGAAGGGGTGCAGGAACCAGGGCGGGTAAGGCTCAATGCTGAGCAAGTCAGAGCACCTGGTGGGCTCAGAGGCAAAAGTTCTGGATGGCAAGGTCACAGGTAAATGGTAGGTTGGGGTGCTTACCTGGAAGCAGGGAAGCTAGGACGGAACTTATGTCTTCCAGAGATAAGCCAACACCCAGCCCCAGCATCGCCTGAGAGAGAGGCAAGTTTGGCATTCATATTAGTTGATCAAAGCTTGGTATGTAGGTTCAGATGCCAGAGAGAAAACTGGGTATCAGCTGTTACTGCAGGAGGCCAGAGTTTAGAGGTCATGTCAGTGGTCCCCACTGAGTTCAGATTATGATTCATTGTGGGGTCAAAGCTTCCCTGTTGGGGAGGGGGCTGGGAGGTCTAAGTTTAGTAGAGCAGTCACCTGAGGCAAAGAGCAAGGTGAGGCCCCGAGCGGCAGCTTTCATGAACTCAGTGTTGACCCGCTGGATGTAGGCACTGCTGAGGGAGTCTTCATCATCCCCGTAGCTCACGGTGTGCACGTGTGGCAGGGCCGACTCATTACTGAGCAGCAGCAGCCATTGCAGGAAGGGTTCCTGTGCCTCATGGCGGCCTACAGTGTTTTGGGGGATTTTTTAGAGTTGAGCATACGGGTCGTCATCAGGGGATTGCAGGGCTTCCCTTCAGCTTATAGTGTTCCTTGAGGGAATCAACAGCCTGCTCCAGCCCACTTGCCCCCCTGAAGGCCCCCACTGCCGTACCAGGGTTACTGTAGACCCATGTGGAGATGTTGGCGCCCGCACTCATCAGGTACTCCACATCTAGACTGGCCTCGATCCCAGCCCGGCCTCGGCCCTGTTTTCCGACTACGTGGGACACCGATGCCTGGTGTACAAAGCTGCCACCAAAGAGGTGCATGAACTCTGCCAGGTCTGAGTTATGGAAGTACTGCTCCAGGAACTATGGAGGGAGTCAGAGCAGGGCTCACGGGTCAGAGGGTGAGTCCTGAGGCGGTAAATCACGGCAGTCACTTGGAGGGAGGCTGGGAAAACCACAGAGCTCTCTCTGCTTGGCTCACCTGGGCACAGGCCTGGCTGTTGTTGGTGGTGCCAGAGCCCACATCTTGTGCTGTCAGGTTGTATCGCTTACGGATCACAGATGGAGTCACTCCCAGGTGCAGGCCAGCAGTTCCTGCCACTTGTGGTGGAGGGCGTTGCCTCAGGGATGAGGTAGCAGGAAAGCGATGCAGTCCTCCCACTGGAGAGGGTCACACTTGAGAACACATAGGCTTCAGCGCCAGCTTCACCACTAACTGCACCTCGCATCTGAACTTCTCCAGCCCCTGGGTGTCCCTGCTCAACCCCCACCAACCCACTGGGCTTACCGAAGTCCACATGAGGCGCTAAGGCCTGAGGGAGCTGGTAGGGACGTAGGGACCTTATGACACGGGTCTCTTCAGGTCCTCCCATATAGCGATGAAACTCAGCCCCAGGGAGGAGCAGCTCTGCCTGTCTGGAAGAGATGACGAAACAGAGGTCAGACCGCATGGAATGGAGCGGAGGCTCCAGAGGAGGATCACACACAGTCAGCGGTCATCTCCTCGTGCATTAGCTATGCCCCATAAGCTCTCAGCAAGCTCTCAAGTCCTCCCATAGGGTGACTAGACTCCTGAAGGACGATTGGTTTCCTCCATTGGACAATCATTCCCTCTCACCGGACGCTCAGCCAGCAAGTCAGAAAGTCTTGTGTGGTCACTGAATGGCAGTTCCGGGCTCCAGCCGCCAAGAGCCATTTTTGCACTGTGTGGAGGGTCAGCGGCGATGGCCGGATCAGCTCCGCCACGTCTTCTAGGGCTAAGTATTTTCCTGCAGGGATTCACAAGAGAATCTTGCCTTCATTAATTGCTTTCTTACGTTACTTCTTTGGACCTCAATCAGGAGACAGCAGGACTTCCCAGGGAAGGTTGTCCAGTGCTGGGTATATGTGGGGGTCAGGGGAAAAAAAGTGGGAGAAACCTAAAATTCCACAGCCAAGGAGTACAGATTTACCCTAAAGGCCAAGGTTGCAAGTGCATTGCTATGCATGCATTGCTATGATTGTGAAAAACAAAGGAAGTTAATACATTTTCACTTCAGTTTATTGCCAATAAGTTTTCAAAACTTTTGGAACCAATTATATGGTAACGTCTAATTCAACTCAGATCTTGATATTTACCGATTGCAAACTTCACAGGATGGTGAGTCAGTGTTTCCGTATGCAGCCATGTGCACAGTCCTAGTACTCTTAGGGACTACTTAGTACTTTTCCACATCCACCTCCGCCCTGCACACTCACCCTCTGGCTCCCATGAAGACTTCAGCTAAGGGAAGGATACAATCCAGTTTGGGCACTGGATAGACTGTTTTGGAGTAGGTCGGGGTAGAATGAAGAGTGAAGCGAAGGGGAAGAGATTGCAGATAAGGCCTAAGCAGTATTACAGGAGACAGTGAACAACTGAGCAGGTGGCAAAAAGGGTTGGCCAGAAACTGACCACCCCAAAGGCAGTTTAGGAAGTGGAACTCCTACATAGAGGGTGAAACAGTGGAAGTTATGGGGATGAGGGACACATTAGAGTTGATGAGCACTTGTATGTATTAGGTGTTCTATTTCCTCACTTGTGTGGATGTTGGTATATAGAAATCAAATCAGGATCTGATCATAAAGACTGCTTTTGACTACATTTACTCTTTGGTTTTTAAAATGAGGGACACAGACATTTTTTTGTAGGGTGGGGGTTGAGCAGAGAGTAAGTTAGTTTTGTATAGTTATATACACTTTTGCTATATACATGTACATTCCTCACAAAGAATGTAATTATTATATAATGCAAACATGTGCCTATTAAAAAACGTTTTAAAAGAAATTCCTCGGTGATGTTCAACACCTCTCATCTGCCCCATATCATCTTTGCCAGGTACCAGGAGCATGACGCCGACACCACTACACCCCATCCCCACACCCACCGCGTTCTGCCCTCCACTGTATCCCACTTCCTGCCCTCAGTCCCAACAGGCACCGTAGCGAGGAGAGCCAGGATCCGACACAGCCTGCACCAGCTCTGAGAGTCTCTTCAGGTTCTGCTGTCTCAGGGCAAAGGTGAGACTCAGCTCTTCCTCAGGGTCCACGCGGCCCAGGGACACCCAGCCAGGGGGCAGCCTGCAGGGTCAGGGGTCGGGAACATGGCCATGGTTAGGGTGTGGATGGGAAATGGGGCACGGGTGAGGACCTGGCACTTTGGGTAGGCTCCCAGAAGTGGGTATGGATCCCACGAGGTGAACGTCACCTCCAGGACTAAGCCTGGAACTTCTGCGGAGTAGACACCAGGAGCTGGTACACGAGTGAGGGAAGCCAGGGCCGGGACAGAAGGTACAGAACAGAGAAGGGGAAAGGGGCAGTCAGGGCTAAGTCAACTCACGTCCGTCGCTGGTCAGGCTCTGGGCTGTAACTGCATTTGCTGGCGACAATGAGGGCAAGGAGCCCTAGGAGGCTGCAGAGATGGCAGGCAGATTTTAGTGGGCACTGACGTGTCACCCTCCATTATGCACTCCTCCCAACGTGATCCCCTTCACTTGGGCCCCCCTGGCTTCTCACCGCGCTCGTAGTCCCATTCTGCCTTTCTGCTGCTGTGGTGTCACATGACAGATCACATGAGCCACCTTCCTCCACTACCACCTCTGTCCACCTCCCTGCCTAGTAACTGGTGACGATCCTGGCTCCTCCCTCTAAAATGTGTGGTTCTGAGTGCTGGGAAAGAGCGGGGCTGGGCTGCCATAGGATTGCCTTTCATTGTGTGGTTAAGCACTGATTAAACCTCAGACTCCACGTGCTGTGTGCACTTACCCTATCAGGAAAGTAATCTTACAGCCTAGATGTCATTTATAATATGGAGACTATTACGTAAAAGTAGTCTGCTTCAAACCGCTGCAGCCAAAATTCATACTGAAATAAAGCCAGATCACCCAGGCGAGAGCCTGACCTGGCAGGCTCAACAAATATGAGCTTTGATTATAATGTGGATATTCAGTGGCACTAAGGACAAACGAAGTCACTTCTCGGTTTCTCGTAGCACTTCTCGGTTTCTCATATCCACCCTCCTCTCTCTTCAGACGGCAGGCTAGAGCCCGACACGCCCCACTCACCCACCCAAGGCCTCTCTGTCTTGCTGCCGCCCAGTCCCCGCTGGCCTCTTGCTCACATTAAAGAGAAAAGATTGGCCAAAGAGAGGGGATCATCTCAGAATAGGCTCCTGAGACCCCAGTGCTATCCGCACCTACAGGTCCCCACCAACTACAAGTTCCCCACCCCTGGGTGTCTCTCAAGGTGTCCACAGTAATGTGTCACATGCCTTCCGGCCATTCCCACAGAACACAGCCGGAGGCTGGATACAAACTGCAGTTTATTAAGGCTCCAGAGTGAGAATTGGCACTTGTTCTGGGTGGGGGCAGGGGTGTCAGTGGAACCCAAACGAGCTGGGCCCAAACTGTTTGGAGGTACCTCCCTCATCCCCTACCCCCCAATAAATAAAGTCTCTGCTCCATCTCAGGGTGCTGGTGCAGGCAGGAAGTCCTCACTGAGAACCCAGGGCTGCTGCCTCCTTCATATCTCTCCCCATACTGGGCCTGGCCCCCAGTCAGTGACCAACAGACCTTCTGGTCCCAGTGCTCTGGGGGGCTGGGGTGAAATGTGGGACCTGCCCCCAGCCCCCACTGGAGGAGTTTGGGGTGGAGGGTGGGGCTTGGCAGTGGCCTCCCCATGACCAGTCATGGTCCGAGGCTGCCCGGGGCCAGGCTCAGAGTGGGGCCTGCATTGGGGACACTGTGCGCGTCCCAGGTCGGGGCCCAGCCTGGGCCACAGCTAGATGTGCAGCTCTGTGTCCTCAGGTGGCTCCAGGCCGGACTCTGCGCTGAGGGCCGAGGCTGAGGGGCCCTGGGCCACCCCGAATGGTGAGACGACAGGTGAGCGAGCAGCCAAGGGGGACAGTGAGGGGGAGAAGCTGGGGGACATGGCCGCAGAGGACAGGGAGCCTTCATGGCTGATGGGGGAGCGGTGAGAGGCTGGAGGGAAGATGGCCCGGACCGCAGGGGTGCTTGCGGGCTTGGGCGGCACCGACTTGGCTCCCGGGTGGGCCACAGCAGTGATGAGGGGTGGTGGGTCAATGCGGGGAGCGGGGGGACATGGCCGAGCCTCGTCCTTGAGCCGCGCGATCTCCGTGAAGACACTGGCCAGTGGCTGGAACTGAGGGCACCAGCTCAGCAGGTAGTCCCAGTTATAGCTGCCGCGAAGCTCCTCCTCGCCAGCCACGATGGCCGTCAGCGCGCCTGCCACACATGGCTTGCCATCTGCTGGGAAGCCATAGTCCCCAGTGGGTGCAGGGCTTAGGCCGCAGCCCCCCAGGAATGCTGTGGCGGTGGCTGGGGGTCCCTCCTCTCGGTACAGAGTGGCTCCTGTGCCCGGCAGCAGCAGCCCTGCCTTTCGGCCCTTGTACCAGGTGTCAGGGGCAGGTGGCTCGCAGGATGTGTCGCTCAGTCCATCCGCATCCTGCTGGATGCCCGAGTCAGGGCCACGGGCAGCCAGGGAGGAGGCCACACTGGCTACACGGGGGAACTCGTTGATCATACGAATCTCATCATCCTCTGCAGCCTCTGCTGAGCCTCGGCCACTTGAGTGTGATGGGTCCAGGGAGCCACCACGTGGGTATGGCCCTCCGGCTCCGGGCCCACCATAGCTGGGCAGAGTCTGGTGATACAAATGCTCTGAAGGTGGTGGGCTGGGCGGCTCCCGGCCCAGCTTCTGCAGGGAGCCGCTGGCAAGTGGAGCTGCCTGTGACATTGGGCCAGGGGCTGCCTCAGCCTTGCGGTTACGAGCTCGAACCAGCCCTAGCACCAGGGCTGCCAGGGCAAGCACCACCACGACGCCTAAGGAGGCTGCCACGGCCCCCACCAACAGCAGGTTGAGGTCAGGCGCCAGGCCCAGGGCGGTGTGTGTAATATCCACGGTCACAGGCACCGTGGCACTCCGGGAGCCAGGCAGAGGGCCCCGAGCTACCACCTCTAACCTCAGCTCCCGTGGTGCCTCACGCCGGGTCCGGCCTCCACCCCCAGAAGTGGCTGTTCCACTGCCTGGTGCTCGACTGTCCACCCGCAGGTATAGGGCACCGGTAGTCTGATTGATACCAAAGTAAGGGGAAGAAGTGGCAAGGGAATAGAGCACCAGGCCATCGGCACCTCCATCCTCATCTGTGGCCTGCACATGGCCCAGGCTGTGGCCACGCTGGGCACCTTCTGGCACTTGGAAGTGGAAAGCGGGAGCCAGGAATACAGGGTCATACTCATCCTCTCCAGTCACCAGAACTGACACAGTGACAGAGGCCGAGAGATTCCCGGCATCAGCAGCACCCACCAGCAGCCGGAAGCTTCCTGTGTGCTCGTAGTCAAAAGGTACTCTTGCCCGAAGCTCCCCCGTCGAGCTGTTCAGTGCAAATGCTTCCCGACCCTCAGGTCCAGGCCCAGCCTCCAACAGGCTATAGCGGAGCCTCCCAAAAGCCCCAGCATCCCCATCGATTGCATGCAGGGTGGTCACAAGAGTGCCTGGAGGCTGGTTCTCAGCCAGGCTGGTACTGAGCAAGTTCAGGGGGAAGGCTGGACCATGGTCATTCACATCCTGGACCTCAACTGTCACTGGAGCCAAAGCAAAATGTGTCCCTGCAGGATCAGCAGCCTGGACGACAAGCTGGTGTCGAACCTGAGTCTCACAGTCCAGGGAGCGGGCCAGTCGCAAGGTGCCTGAGCTCTTATCCAGCTCAAAGAGCCCCAGAGGGTCACCTGAGCTCAGCGTGAAATGCACAAGGCCATGAGGGCCGGGGTCGGCATCAGAGGCCTCCACGTGCAGCAGCTCAGCTCCAACTGGCATGTCCTCGGGTACCGTCACACGATAGGATGCTTGGGTAAAGACAGGTGGGTTGTCATTGACATCCAGTACGGTGACAGTGACTGGTACAGCTGAGCTGCGGGGTGGCTGGCCCCGGTCAGCTGCAGCCACAGTTAGATTATACTGTGTCAGGCTCTCAAAGTCCAGAGGCTCGAGCAACACCAGGCAGCCCAGGGCTTGGGGACCTGGTCCAACGCCCTCTCCAGCCTCGGCCAGCCGGGGTTCCAGCTGGAAGACCCGGCCACGGTTGCCGCTGATGATGCTGTAGTCCACCGAGGCATGAATGCGGCTTCTGTCAGCATCTGTCGCCTCTAGAGTGAGCAAGGTGGAACCAGGGGGAAGATCTTCACTCACAGCCACACGGTAATGCGGTAACGTGAAGCTCGGCGAGTGGTCATTCTGGTCCTGCAGCTGTACATGCACTGTGGCCCGTGTTGCCCGGCCTGGAGCCCCGTGGTCCCGTGCTTCCAGCACCACATCCACCACCCCTGGGCCCTCATGGTCCAAGGCCACTGTTCCCACAGTGGTGAACAAAGTTCCTGTTTTGAGAAGGGAAGAGACAGAAACATACATTCAGAAGTGGCTGTGTCAGTAGAAGAATCAACTGTTAACGTTTGGGGGAGTGCTTGCGAGGTCACTCTGGGGAACGGCCCACGTGTTGGGAGAGCACAGAGTGGCGTCAAGGATTCAAGTTCAGGAACAGCTCGGAGACATGTAGTCAGAAAAAGGCCTGCTACATTTAAAACCAGGGGAAAATGTGATTCCTGGGTCAGAGATCCAGGAGTCAAGATTGTGGATTACAAATTCTAGGAATTCGGTCCAAATACAGTCCAACATGGGTTAAGATATGGGCCAGGTATTTAGCTCAGTGGTTCCAGCGCCTGTCTTGCAAGCGCAAGGACCCGGGTTCGATTCCCCGGCAACCACATACAATACTGGGTGTGGAGACTCACGCCCAGCAGCAACCAGTACCACATACCACAGTGCCGGGCATGGTGGCTCACACCTGTAACCCCAGCATTCGGGAGGCAGAGGCAGGAGGATTGCTGTGATGTGAGTTGGAGGCTGAGCCTGAACCACAAAGCGAGACCCTGTCTCAAAAAAAAAAAAAAAAAAAGGGGGGCCAGGTTCTGGGGAAGACCTACCATTGTTTGGGTCAACACCGAAGCCCTCCGCAGGGGAAGCTAGGTGGTAGGAGATGAGACCGTTGGCACCCGAGTCCCGGTCAGTAGCAGAAACGGAGAGAATGGCACTGCCCGGGGGGGTGTGTTCAAGCAGCATTACCTGGAGCACGAGGAAAAGTGTCAGTGACCCGGTTTTCCAGCGGACCCTGCGCCTCCCTCTCGCTGTGGGCTGAAGCTTGGCCCACAAGCCTTCCCAGCACCCATGTCAGCAGGGAGCCCATCCTCCTTCGTCCTCTATGTGAATGAGAACAGCCCCCCTCCTCCCTTTTGGCCAAAGGATGCAGCACTCTAAGGCCAGTCTGAGATGGGACAGATCTTGTCCAGATCAGCTCTGAGCATCCAGCCCACCCCAGCCACCATAGCTCTGTCACATCCCGCTAGCAATACAACTGAGAACCCAGATGTGGGACATCGGGGAGCTGAGACCTGGTACCTGGTAGAGGCTCTGTGAGAAGATAGGTGCATTGTCATTGACATCCTCCACCAGCACTGTGAGGTTCGCACGGCCCTCATGAGGTCCATCATGTGCCAGCAGCTGCAGATGGTAGTGATCACACTGCTCAAAGTCCAGGGGGCCCGTGAGGGAGACACGACCTCCGTAACGGCCAATACTGAAGGGATCCTGCGGCCCAGACGGGCTCAGCACATACCACAGCACTGGTCCGGAGTCCACATCATTCCCTGTTACCTGCGCGATCTCTGAGCCCAACAGTGCATCTGTAATGCACGAGACAGGTGTGTCTGACAGGCACCAGGGGTGGGTAGTAGTGTCTCCTGGCCACGTCTGACACCTTTAATTTTACCCAGCCCTTACCTTCTGACACTCGGAGCTCCCAAGGCTGGGGGATGGTGGGACGATTGTCATTGGTATCAATGACCATCACTGTCAGGGTAGCTGAGCCCACCAGGGCTGGGCTTCCTCTGTCTGTGGCCATCAGCACAAGCCTGGACACAGAGCACAGTCAGGAGGCAGGACCTGGGGATCAGAGGAAACCCTGGGAAGGGCTAGGAGGACTCAGAATACAGCTGGGCTTCAGGGAATTTCAGGGTGTGGCCAGGGGCTAAGGGAGACACAATGCAGGGCTTGAAAGTAAACAGAAGCAGGAGGGGGTCTTGGGTTCCTGGGGGCCAGTCTCACCGTGTTTCAGCCCAGATCTCACGATCCAGGATGGCTGTGGTAGTGATAGTGCCTGTGGCTGGGTCCACATGGAATAAGCCCCGTGCTGGCTGTGATGCAGCCAGACTGTAGGATATCTGTCCTCCAGAGCCTTGATCCAGGTCATCTGCCTCCACCTGGTGAGTGTAAGAGGTTGGTATGGGGTTGACTACAAACAAAACCCATGCCCTCCTCTTCCCGTCATGCTCCACACCTGCAGCAGGGGTCCCTCCAGTGGCCGAGACTCTGGTAGGAAAGCCACATAGTGGGGTTGCAGGAAACGGGGAGCGTTGTCATTGGTATCTTGCAGGGTCAGGGTCAGCACAGAGAAGGCAAAGGCTCCACCACTCTCTGCTTGCAGCACCAGTCGCAACCGTGGGCTCGTCTCAAAGTCCAGGCCCTCTGCTGAACGTACTGTGATGGCTCCTGTGGGGAGGCAGCCTGCATCAGTGACAGTCTTCTTCTGTACCCTGGAGCCCCCCACTCCAAGGCCTTTTACTCAGAGGCAACTTTTCCCCCATCAGTGCTTCCTCTGGCCCAAAGAACCAGCTTCCTGGGAGCCTATCCCATCACAGAGCCCTGCCCTCATTCTTTACCTGTGCTGGGCTGGATGGAGAATATCCCTTTCTCATTCCCACTGAGAATGTTGTAGGTGATTGGCCCACTTGAGCCCCCGGCATGAACAGCTTTTGGGGAGATGACAGATGTCCCTGTAAAGGGGACGATATTTGGATTGTAAGCACTACAACTGTTAGGGGACATTTACAGTTAGTATCCTCAGCCTTCCAAGGACATACACCTGGGATGCATGGCTAGGGACCCACCTGGGGGTGCATTCTCACGAAGCACAGCCTCACTGCTAGCCCGGGGAAAGCGGGGTCCACGCTCAGACTCTCCTTGAAGACCAACAACAACCACACCAGTGGCAGAGCGAGCTGGACGGCCGAGGTCGGTGGCCACAATGAAAAGGACACGATCCCGGGGGCCTAGGGTGACAGGAGAACGGGCCACACGGATTTCGCCAGTGTAGGAGTCCACAGTGGTGCCAGGAGGAGGTGTGCCTGCCAGGCGGTACAGGATGGAGGCATTGGCACCAGCATCACGATCTTCAGCGCGCAGTGTGGCCAGAGCCAGAGTTGGGGTCCCAAGGCTGGGGCCTGGGCGGGGCAGGCGGAGGCGGAGAGGACTGGTGGGGAAAGTGGGTGCGTGGTCATTGACATCGCGGACGGTGACGGTGATGGGCACCGTGGTACTCAAGGGCCCCGCAGCTGCACCGTCCACTGCTCTGACAGAAAAGGCATAGCTGGAACAGTGTTCTCTGTCCAGCACTGTGGCCGTGCGCAGCTCCCCAGAGGTGGGCTCCAGCAGGAAGGCTCCCGCTGCACCCCCGCCCAGATAGTAGGTCACATGGCCATTAGCCCCGGCATCAGGGTCGTGAGCCTGCAGCTGCATCAGCAGGGTCCCTGCAGGTGCATCCTCGGGCACTTCCACCGAATAGGTAGGCATAGGAAAGGCCGGGGCGTGGTCATTGGCATCCAGAACTGTCACTGTCACCAGGAGAGTGGCACTTCGGGCTGGCTGCCCTCCATCCCGGGCCTCTATCCGCAGCTGGAATGCTGGCTCTACCTCTCGGTCTAGTGGTCTCATGGTACCAAACTCCCCAGAGTTGAGGTCTAGGACAAAGGCTCCTGATGGGTCCCCATCTGCAGAGAAGGGTAGGTGCACAGGAAAACAGGGGTCAGGCTATGAGGATTGGGGCGATTTGTAGGCAACAGACGAGAGAAAATGGAAGGGGGCCGAGTAAAAGGTAAAGGAAGAGAGAAACAGACAAAGAGAGAAACAGGGAACGTTAAAAAAAAGAGTACTATAAAGCAATTGTTAAAAGTCAGGTGTGGGGGTTCATGCCTATAATCCCAGCACTCGGGAGGCAGAGTACTGGTATGAGTTTAAGGTTAGCCTGGGCTACATAGTGAGTTCAGGGAAAGTTTGAACTACAAAGCGAGACCGTCTCAAAAAAAAAAAGGCAATCATTATAACTCAGTCTGGGAATACTTCTGAGTCCCCTGAGACTCAGGGCTCAAACTATTTTCATAGACTGTATATGTTTTTTAAAAACTCTTATTACCTCACACAAACACAGTAGAGTTTCCAGTGCTACATGACATGATCATACCATCACGTGGGTAATGAAATGTGTATTCATGTGCCTTTTATTTTCTTTATTATCCTTTATTTTCATGTATCCTTTCTTTATTATCCTTTATTTTCAATAATTCTTCATTTCCTTTATTATCCTTTATTTTCCTTGGGAAAAGGTTTACAGCATAAAGATGTGTATTTTCAGACAGTGTACAGGCCACCTACAGTTAAAACTATAACTCTGCAACCTCAAAACTGTCCAACAAATTATTTGAAATCCTAACAATTCCTTGTGCCTGTGCAAAATGCAGCAAACAATATACTTTCGTAGCTTGCTTCTCAATGATATTTGAAATTTTTCTAAGTTTTAATATGGAACATTGCATACTGATATAATCACTGTATATAGATTACTGACATAAAAATTCTCTAGAGTTCTTTTCTTTTTTTTGAGACAGGGTCTTGCTTTGTAGTTCAGGCTGGCTCTGAACTCACTATGTAGCCCAGGCAAGCCTCAAACTCACAGCAATCCTCCCGCCTCTGCCTCTGGAGTACTTGGATTACAGGCATGAGCCACCATGCCCAGCACTGTGGTATGTGGTACTGATTGCTGTTTAGTGTGAGTCTCCACGCCCAGCATTGTTGTATGTGATTACAGGGGACTGAACCCAGGCTTTTGCACTTGCAAGGCAGGTGCCCGCACCACTGAGCTAAATCCCCTGCTCTAGAGTTCTTAAAAAGTAAGAATATTAAGGGCTCTTGGGACCAAAAAATTTGAAAACCACTGCTCAACATGGAGGAACAAATAGCAAGATAAAAACAGAGAGAGACACAAAAAGAGATTCCCACATAAACTGATACATATATTTAAAAAAAGTGGAAGACACAAAATGAGAAAAAGGAGGCCAAGACACGTGGACTGACACTGAGAGCAGCCAGAAAGAACAAGCCCAGGGGGCAGGTGCGGGTCAGAGGGGAAGGGACAATTCTCACCCACGATTCGGTACTGCAGCTGCCCATTGGCTCCCACGTCTGGGTCGGAGGCTCGAAGCACGGTGAGGGTCTGGGGGTCCTGGCCCTCAGGCACTTCCAGGGAGAGGTGGGCATTCCCAAATGTGGGAGCGTGGTCATTCTCATCCTCTATAGCCACTCGCACTGAGACATGAGTTAGCAGGGGGGGCGAGCCCCTGTCCCGGGCATATACTGTGGGGAAACAGGATCAGTGAGGCCTAGTTTGCCTCCACCCCACGGGGAACAAGAAACCACAGGGTTCGTACATGGTCGCTACGTACACATGTAAGCCAGAAAATCTCTCTCTCTACATATCTCAGGCACACACATGTATTTGCATGACAGCATGTGTCAAAAGGTACTCTTTTCCTCCTCTTCTGCCCTGCTTGGTACATACGAGAGATGTACCTTGGATCAGTGGGGTAACAGAAGAGACATCAAATGAAGTATCAAAAGGTCTGGGCTCAAGTCCCAGCCCTGACACTTCCAAATGTGTTACCCTCCAAAAGCCACTCAACCACTCTAATACTCAGTAGCAATATGCTCCTCTATTAAATGACTACATTTAATCTAAAGTAGGCCTAGAAGCCCCAGTGTGACAATATACATCTGAATATTTGTCTGTTCAATGATGACCACTTAGGAGTCAGTACATCCTGCCTAACTCTTGAGGGTCCAAAATTATAACAAGCCGTGCTCTAAAAGGTGGAAACTTCTAGAAGATAGTACCTTGGGGTTTCTGCCAATGCTTACAACTCTGGTGGCTTATGTGGTCTTGACAAAGTACCTGTCAGGTTGATCTCCTCCTGCTCCTCGCGATCCAGGGCCCGAAGGGTAGTGAGAACTCCAGTGTTTGGGTCCAGAGAGAAATTCTCACCAGAGACACCTCCATAGGTCACTTGCCCATTGGGCCCTGGGGAGGAACAGCATGGAGAGTGATCAGAAGGTAAAGAGATGCTTCATTCCCAGTCTCCCTCTTACAGTTCATGCCTGCTCTTACCCAGGTCGGGGTCCGTTGCTCTAAGAGTGAGCAGAGATGTGCCAGGCGGGCTGTTCTCTCGCAGGAGGACGCTGTACTCCTGCTGCTGGAAAGTGGGGGCCTCATCGTTGACGTCAACGACGCTGACGGTCAGGAGCTGAGTGGATGACCGCGGAGGGGAGCCGTGATCTGAGGCCACCACGGTCAGGATGTGCTCAGCCCGCTGCTCCCGGTCGAGAGGCCGCACCACGGACAGCGCTCCTGGGGGGGGGGCGCAGCAGGGCAGGTTGATAGAGACCTCAGCGCTCCCCCCTCACAGGCACCCCCCTGCACCTCGCCCACAAGCGCGGCTCTCACCGGTGCTGGAGTGAAGCCGGAAGTGGCCGTCCCCGCCAGCGGCCAGGCGATAGGACACGCGCGCGGCCTCCCCCAGGTCTGGATCCCTCGCTACCAGGTGCAGCGCTACCGGTCCCGGCGGCTGATCCTCCGGAAGACGCACGCGTGAGGGGGAGGTGAAGACTGGAGAGTTGTCGTTTTCATCCGTGACGAAGACGCGCACAGAGACGCGTGCTGCTCGGCGGCGGCTGGCGTTGGCCGGCCGGTCGGCGGCCTCCACGAGCAGCAGCAGCGCCGGCGTGGCCTCCCGGTCCAGGCCGCGCGGCGCGCTCAGCGCCCCGGTACGCGCGTCCAGGCGCAGGGCGGGCAGCGGCGGCTCCTGGCGCAGCAGGCGGTAGCGCACGTCGCTGTTGGGACCCGGGCCGTCGGCGTCCGAGGCGCGAAAGGTGTACAGAGCCGCGCCGGGCTCTGGGTTCTCGGGCAGCGCCAGCGCCAGCGGGTCTCGCGCGAAGGCGGGCGCGTGCTCGTTCTCGTCCTGCACGCGCACCTGCACTCGCAGCAGTCGCGCGCCCGCGCCTCCGGGGCCCTCGGCGCGCACCGTGAGCGCGCGCCAGGCAGGGCCCGCCTCGAAGTCTAAAGGCCGCGCCAGGTACAAGCGTCCCGAAGCCGCGTCCAGAGCGAAGGTGCCCTCAGGGTCAGCGCCACCGACCAGCGTGTAGGTGAGAGCGCCCGCAGCCGCCGGCTCCGGCGGCGCCACGGAGCCCAGCAAGGATCCAGGCTGCAGCCCTTCAGCTGCGGTTACAGTCAGGACCACCGGCACTGGTGCCGCTGGGTCAGGCTCCGAGAGATCCGGGGCAGGCTCTGCCACGCGAGTCGAGGGAAGTACCTGCGGCGGGTTGGGAGGGCAGGGTCAGGAGGACCCGGGTAAAGGCGGGCCAGGCATAAGTAGCAGAGAAAGATGGTCAGAGTAGCCCGGTAAGAGGGTCCAGGGACCCCAAGAAGCTGGAGCTACTGGAGGGGCCACTGTGGCAGCCGAGGCGGTGGGCAGATAGTAGGGAGGGCCGCCATACCTGAACCAGAAGCTGCAGGCTGGCGCTGCGAGGAGGGCTTCCCTGGTCGTGAGCGCTCAGGGTGAGCACATAGTGGGGCCGCTCAGCTCGGATCAGGGAGGCTGCGGTGAGCAGCTCCCCAGAGTGAGGGTGCAGAGAGAAGAGCTCTGAGCCAGGACCTGGGGCAGCCAGAGGGAAGATGTCGGTTTGGGACACTGCGCAGGGGAGGCCGCGAGAATGTGCCATCCAGCCCTCACCAGTTAAGCTTCCTCCCCGACCCGTGCACCTGTCAGCGTGTACAGGATGGTCCCGTTCTCCCCCTCATCTGGGTCCTTAGCCCGAAGAGTTGTCACCAGAGTTCCTGGCGGTGCACGGTCTGGTACCTGCGGGGACAGAACTCGCCTACAGCTGTCTCCTCCACAGCTGTTCCCGACACAACTCAGAATGGATTTCTCCTCGCCTGTGTGCAGGCACAGTCCCTTTTCTGCTTTCCCGAGTCTGTACCAGCAGGCAGCCCCTTTTGCCTGTACCTACAGCACGACGGAGGGACACCACCCCTCACACTTCCTTAGGACAGGGTTTGGCCACTTCACATACCTGAACTGGGAGGCCCCCACCAGCAGCCCCGGAGGCCTGCAGGAAGGTGGGGCTGTTGTCATTGAGGTCTAGCACTGCAATGTGCACGGTGCCTGTGGCACTGCGGGACGGGCTCCCTCCATCCTGCACCTGCACCAGGAGCTGGAAGCTGCTCTGCTGCTCTCGGTCCAGGGTTCGGAGTGTGGTCACCTCCCCTGGAGTGCAGGATGGAGATCGTGTGTGGGGTACTTGGAAATTCAGAGCCTGAGAACTACAGGTGAGAACCCGGGGAGGGGAATGTGGGGAGGAACGCCAGGGCTAAATGCCGGGCCAGGTGCTGGTTCAAATAGTCGGTTTCTGGGCTGGGAACTGGGCATTCTACCTAGGTGTTTGCCGGTGTGGGAGGAGATTGTAGGACCCAGTGCTTACCAGTCTGGGGGTGGATGTGGAAGGCCTTACTATCCTCTGTCAGCTGTTGCAGGCTGTAGGTCAGACGTCCGTTTGGTCCAGAGTCTCGGTCAGTGGCAAAGACCCGGCCCACACTGGTCCCTGGGGGCTGGTTCTCAGCCACAGCTAAGAAGGTGGGTTCTTCAGACAGGCGGGGACTGTGGTCATTCTGACTGAGGATGCTGACCCTCACGGTGGCTGTGCTTGTCTGTTGCCCCAACTCCGCTTTGGAGCCAGATACTGCCATTATCTTCAGTGTGTACAACTCCTGGGACTCCCGGTCCAGTGGTGCCTGCACCCACAGCCACCCACTCTGTGGCTCCAGGCCAAAGGGGCTACTTGGTCCATCTGCTGTAAGGTGATAAGTGACAGGGCTCCCATCTGGTGCCTGAGCTTGCACTTGCAAGACCTGAGTTCCAGGAGTGGTGCCTGAGGGCAAGTCCACACGGTAGGTAGGACTATCAAATCGAGGAGCCAGGCCACGCGTCCCCAAGTCCTGTACTACTACCCGAAGTCGAAAGTGGCTGGTACGTGGTGGGGAGCCCCCATCTCGGGCCTCCAGCTCTAGCTCGTGGGCTGGCGCCCCTAGGGGTCCCAGAGGCCCCGTAAGTCGTACATGGCCTGTGGTAGGGTCCACGGTGAAGGCACCATCACCTCCAGCAAGCAGGGTGAAGGTGACTCGACTGTTTGCGCCAGAGTCAGGATCTAGAGCCCGCAGTGTGTAAATCGGTGTCCCTGGGGCAGTGTTGGGTGGCAGCAATACCGTGTCTTCAGGCACAGGGAAGGCGGGGGAGTTGTCATTCACATCGTCCAGCAGCACACGCACACGGGTGACAGCGAACGCTGGAGGCACTCCACTGCCCGCTCGTACCTCCAGTTCCAGCATAGGTCCTAGAAGCTCCCGGTCCAGAGGGCGAAGGGTTTGTAACAGCCCTGAGGCCGAATCTAGGGAGAAGAGTCCCCGAGGATCCCCACCTGATAAGGCCAGAGTCACAGGCCCCGAGCGACCTAGAGAGGAGGAAAGAAGGTCAGCAGAGAGGGAAGAAGAGGCCTGAGTCGGGGTACAGACTCTGCTCCCAAGTAGCCCCATCTGTGCTTCTCAATGCATTACAAAGAAGTGTAAGGGTGCAAAGCTGTGGCCTGGCACGAGGGTGGCACCCGTGTGATACCATGTTTCGCACTGGGGCTCTGTGGTGTGATACTCTCTAGAGGACCTTGAGATGGTGCTGCCGGGCTACCCTGGGACCCGTGAGTGTGGCACCTAGTGGTTTACACTGCGAAATGATACCTGGCGGGTTGTGTGCTTGGACCATGCCCACACTGGTGCCTGGTGCCACATCCTCTGGCACAGAAAAGACATACTGCAGGTGCTCAAATATAGGGGGTGTGGGGGTTCCAGGCACAATGCTGATGTTGACGCGGGCACTGGGTTCTGCCTTTAGTCCACCTCCATCCTGAGCCCCGATTTCCAGCTGCACCACAGCATTAGCCCGTCTGGCTAAGGACCAGCCCACTGTCAACAGCCCTGCAGAAGGCACAGAGAGAGAGACATAGAAAGGGAAGATTGGGGAAGGGTCATAAAGGGGAAGCAATGCATCGTTCAGGCAGTTGGGGAGAAGGGCCTGGGGGAGGACCTGGCATGGGAGGATTCTCACCTGAGTGCTCATCCAGGGCAAAAAGTGGGGGGCTATTGCCAGCCAGGATGTGGTAGGAGAGTCGCCCATGGGGTCCTTGGTCAGGGTCGTGGGCACGTACTCTCAGCACAGCTGTGCCTGGTGTACTCTGGGCACTCAGACTGGCAGCATACTCCCGAGGATAAAACTGAGGTGGGTTGTCATTCTCGTCTGACACAAACACCTTCACATACACCATGGACTTGAGGCCTCCCTGGAGGGACATGCAGCATAGGTCAAGGGGGCCTTGTTTGGCCCGGTAGGTGTTCTACCCCAATGTTCCTGCCAGGAGCCTGCCTACTCACCCCATCTACTGCAGTCACTGTGAAGTCAAAGCTGGAGGGCCCCTGGTCACGGTCCAGGATACGGGTTGTGCACACGTCACCACTGTGGGCATCAATGCGGAACGGGGGAGGCCCGGAGGCCCCAAGTCCAGCACCCAAGGAATACGACAGGAGGCCAAATGGACCACTATCAGCATCTGTGGCTGTCACCTGAGGAGAGGCTGGCATGAGTGATGTCCCTTCTTGTGGACCAGAAAAGTCAGAGGAAGTGGCAGTTAGGATGAGCATCTAGTGCCTAGAATCCCTGGATGGAGGATGCACAGGACTAGAAAGACGTAGACCAAAATCCAACCCCAGCTCAGACCTTGCCACTTGGTTAGGCTCCTAAGAGACTCTGATCACAATTTGCTGTTAATTGCTAATACATTATACGTTGTTTGATATGTTTTTCCGTTTAAAGACACCTTAGTTAACATAGAGTATTGATTGTTTTGTTTGCTTGTTTCTGTGGTTCAAACCCCAGGGTGCGAGGCAAGTGCTCTATCATTGCGCTCCACTCCAGCCACTTTTTGACTTATGAACATTGAACTCACAGCCTCTAACACTGTAACTTATGCCTGAATGAAGCTTATTTAACATGTATTTTCTTTGTAAGACACATCACAGCCTTCTTGTGCTTAGGGAAACGAGATAGCATTCTTAGCAGTACACTGGGGGACTGTTTTAAATAGCAAAATCATCCAGAAAAAGCATAAGAATGCAAAAACTGTGGAATTAAATAGACCTCGAAAAGGATATTTTTTTCCATGGTGTAAGACTTGAAACAAGAAGTCAAGCCATCACCTTTTCTGACCTTACTGAGAATGTGCTTGTCGGGGGAATTGAAATTTTCATCTCTTTGCACATGTCTGGGAATGAGTGCAGAAGTGCTGCGAGTATTGACTGGGGGATTACAAATAAATTTTAGAGTCAGTGAATTTACAAACATCAATGACCAACTCTATTACAAAAGGAGTGCTAAGGCACCGTAACCTCAATTCCAGATGGGTCACGGCAAGTTAAGACCCTCACCAAGTCTCCTGATCACTCCAAGTGGACAGAACTGACTGACCAATAAGATTGTTGCCTGACGCAGGTCTAATCTGCACTGAGGTTTACAGAGTGAGAACCAGTCCTTATAGGACGTGCTCTTTGGATTTATGGTTGTGGCTCCTGCACAGAGTAGGACAAAGCCAGGTACCCAGTAGACGCTCTGTGCGTCCTTGTTCATTAAGTAAATGGATATTCTGATCGTCCTGATTTGTAACAAAGCTCTCTTTCATCCTAACTTTTATACATTAGTACACATCAGACCCTCACTAGTGGGCTAGCTGATGCTAGCTGCCGCAGGCTGTGACAAAGTACCCTTTGTGAATAGAAGGACCTTAGGGTCATGCTACACTGCAAGAGGAAGCTGGAGACTCCTTTTTCTCAGCCAGAAAATGTGCTCAGAGAGAAAGCTGGCGGAGGATTTCTGATTGTTGCCCAGGCACATTGTTTACCCTCCTGAGACACCCAGACCCTGCCACAGCTGAACCCTGGAAACAGCTCCTGCTGCAACTTCTCTGTGGCTCTGGGGCCGGATATCCCAGGAGACAGACTTCCCCTTGCATCAATCTTGTGGGCAGCCGCACAGCTGCAGCACCATCTCCAGAAGCTGTGAAAGACCTCTGCCCTCTGACTTGCTGCAGGAAGGGAGCAATAAACAGTGGTCAGGGGAAGCTGTCAGGAACTGACCCAAAAGGTGCAGGGGCCGCTGACTGGAGATGACCATGGCAGAAGTGAATGTCCTGACCCTACGCAGCTCCTGCTCAGAGGTTTCACTTGCAAATACGCAAGTCTCCATGTTCAGACGATTCTCAGTTCAGCTTTTCAGTCCAGCCTTAGTCGACTCCTTCTCCCCTTCTGACTCAAACCTTACCCTGCTCTTCTGGTCCCCTTCCAATCCCTGGCTCTCATGAGATGCATATTTCAAGTAGAAAAGGAAAGACCTTTCATCTGTGAACTTTCTATAAAAAAACCTACCAGGCTCTAAACTTATTCCTTATCCCAATTCTGATCTCCTTCCCAGGTGCACATCCTATTTTTATTTTTGTGGTGCAGAATCGAACTCAGGACCTTGCATTTGCCTGGCAGCCTTGGGGTCACCGGGTTACATCTCTGGCCCCCGTTTTGACTTTTGACTTGACAACTGCTGTTCTTCCTACTGCTTCACCATCTTCCGTCTTCACGCGCTTGTTTCATGCACTGTTGTACCTTGGACTCTCCCTGACCTCTTCTCACCCCGTTTGCCCCCTCGGGCCTCCTCTTTCCTGGCTTTAGCCATCATTTGTACTTTCAAACCGGACCACATCCTTAAGTTGAAAACTTGTGTGTCCAGATGCCTGCTCAACATCTCTACTTGGATGCATTCAGAACTAAACTCATGATCATTCCAAACTTGCTCTAACGACTCTTCCACCCACACTGCTGCATAAGCCAAAAATCAGTTCCTCCTTTTTCCTCACCTGTAATATCCATCAACTGAGGGTCTTAGTAAGTCACTGTCTATCCTATTTGTCTATTTCTCTCCATTGCCATTATCGCTGTCCTGATTTTGGCCTGAATTATTTCTCCCCTGATCTATTGTAATTCCATCCTTACAGGACTCTGATCCTCTAGTCTGTCGTCTATTGCAGGGTTTCTTCATCGTGGTACTATTGACTTTTTGGTGTCTCCGTCTCTGTCTGTCTCTTCCTTCCTCCTTCCTTCCTTTTATCTTTTCTCTCCATCTTTCTATCCCTGCCCACCTCCCCCTCCCCCTGTCTTTCGATGTGTGTGCCTGGGGTGGGACTGGAGAGTGAACCCACTGAGGGTTCACTGAGCTATATCCCTAGTCCTTTAAAATTTTGTTTTGTTGTTTTATTTTGAGACAAGGACTTGCTGATTTGCTAAATTTTCCAGGCTGAGATCAAGTTTATAATCTCTAGCTTCCCAAAATGCTCAGATAATAAGCATGCACCCCCATTCCCAGTTACTACTGAGATTTGAACCATAGATTATTTTATTGTGGGCTGTTTTATGCCTTATAGGATTGTTAACAGCATCCCTCGCCTCTACCCACTAGATGCCAATAGGATCCCTGTAGTTGTGACAATCAAAAATGTCTGCAGACACTGTCAAATGTCTCTTCTAGGGAGCCACATTGCCCGCAGTGACCCACTGATCTACACTGACTACCATTTGAAAAAACACATCTGATCATTCTACTCCTTGAAAACTTCAATATTCCTTATGGAAAAGAGGCTGGCTCCTCACTGTCTGACGTACCTGCACATTCTCTTCTCACATTCTCATTCCCCATCCTAAACTGCAGAGATACTGACTGTTCCTGAAAGAGCTTTCCCACACTCCAGCTTGGATCCTTTCCCCTGCCTGGCTCCCTCATAAACACCTGCTCATCCTTCATGTCTGCGCTGCAGGGCCCTTCCTCTAAGAAACATTCACACTGCCTCTATCTTTGCTGTGGAAGCTTTCTCACTGCAATAAACTGTTCTTTTGCAAATGAAATCCCTTCTAGACTATAAACTACATGAGAAGGAAGATGGGAGTTGATTCCTATTCATTACTATACTCTGTATCCCAAACAGAGACTGGCACATGGTACGGACTCAATAATATCTGCTGAATAAATCAAATGTTAAGACCTTGAAATAGTTATGAATTCCCAACAGTCATGTTAACCTTCTCCATGGTTACTAATTTTAAAACTCCAGGAAACTACCTGGAGAGTTTCCCTCTTGCTTTAAAAACTAGTGAAGAGAGCTGGGAATTTAGCTCAGTCGATGATTCTGGCACCTGCCTTGCAAGCACAAGGTTTTAAGTTTGGCTCCCAATAAAAAAAAAAAAAAGAACCAGTGAAGAGAAAAGAAGTTTGGAAGCAGCAACTCATCAGTCCCAGCCAAGAGGGAGAGTAAACATTTGAGAGAGTGGGTGGCGGGAGCCAGACAGCAGCAGGCAGGCCCATATCCAGTCTGGCCATAAGACAAGGGATCAGCCAGGCCCAGGCACGAGCCTGAAAGCAGGGGTCAACAAGTGGCCCGAGGAGATACTCAGGGGTCTGGGGGACTTCGAGCGCCAGTCCTAGCAGGTCTTCCTGATTCAGTCTTGTGTCTGACAGCTGCACTCCATGGTGCAGCCGAAGCAGTCCTTCCAAAAGACCTCTGATTTGCTTAGTGCTCCTCATTAGCTTATGCTTTTAAAGATAAAGTCAAAACTTTTGGTGTGGCCCCTGTCTACTATTGTGTTTTCCCCTCCCTCCAACTCTTCTCAGTACTGCTGCTGCGGATTTCAATAGTGAAGTCTCTTGGTCACATCCTGGTGTGGACCTGTCAGATCCCTCAGCATGAGCTGCTGCGTTCTCTCCCTAGACTGCTGCCTGCCTGGGAACAGGAATGTCTCCTTGGTCCACTGGGGTCAGCACAAAGCCAATGTCACTTACTCACTGATCCAATCTATCCTTCACCCTCAAAGCTGGTTTGCTACCTAAAAAACAATCTGCTCATCCCCTGCCCAGGTCAAAGACATCTGACAGCCTCTGTTTTCCAAATAAAATCTAACCCTTCATCACACTGTGTCCAAAGATCCCAGCAGTGGCCTCAAGGTGCCCCTCCAGAGTCATGTTCCCTCCGTGCCTTTCAGACCCGCCTGGAAGCCCTTCTGTTGAGGACTTGGGCATCTTCCCCTGAGAGGCCTTGTCTGCACATCAGGATCGCACTAGATAGTCCTTTCTCACACTCAAAGCTGAGCCCCAGTGTCCCACTGAATCATAGCTCCACAGGCAGGGGCAGAGACTGTTCCACATTATGGCCCAGCACTGAATTTGGCATGGAGCGCTCTGAAAATGTTGGCATCTCCCTTGGGGAACAAGAGGCATAGGGGTGTGCAGAATCTCTCTCTCTGCCTACAGAACAGTATGGGGACTTAACAGAGTTCCATGTGTTCCATTTTCCTTCTCTTGTAATCTTAATCTCTGCAAGTGCCAAGATTAGTGGCCTCAGTTCTTGTACCCTGTCTCCTCATCTTGGCATTACTGTCACCTTCTGCACAGACTCAGAAGGTCACAGGGCAGGATCAAACCCTCTGGTGTAAAGCATCAGCAGCAGACGCAACCTCAAGGCTTGGCTCCTGCTCTGAGGTCCCTGTGACTCTCAGACCCACCCCATCACAGCCTGGTGTGCAGGGCCGACTCACCTGCAGGAAGCAGGTTCCAGGCTGAGTTCCCTCGGGCAGGGAGGCATTGTAGAAGGTCCTTTGAAACTGGGGCTCATTATCATTCACATCCTGTAGAGCCACACTGACTGTGGCAGAGGAGGCTAGGGGTGGCAGGCCCCCATCTGTGGCCACCACAATCAACTGTGGCTGAGGTTCCAACTCATAGTCCAGTAAGGCGGCGGTGATAATGATGCCTGAGGATGGATCGATGGAAAACCAGCGGGTGTGAGGGCCAGGGGCCAGGCTATAGGTGACCTGACCATTGGTACCTTGGTCAGGATCCTTGGCAGTCACTCGCACCACAAAGCTGCCAGGCAGTGCAACCTCTGGGAGTGGCTCGGGCCGGTAGAGCTGGCGGTCAAAGGTAGGCACGTTGTCATTGACATCAGTGATGTGCAGCACGAAGGCAGCTTCTGCCCGCAGTGGCGGGGAGCCCGAGTCTGTGGCTGTAACCCGTAAGTTGTAGGCATCCCTCTCCTCCCGGTCCAGCTGCCGAGCCACACATACCAGGTAGATGACACTGTCTTGGGTGCTTAGGGCAAAATGGCCCTCTCCGCCCTCCAGAGACACATTGACGTGGGCAAAGTCACCGTCATCTGGATCTGACACAGAGATTCGAGCAACAAGCTGTCCAGGCGGGGCGGCCTCAGACACTCGGGGGGTGCCATCGGCGCTCAGGAAGATGACGGTCATGGAAGGCTGATTGTCATTGGCATCTCGCACGTGTACAGTCACAAAGGCCGAGCCCAGCTCTGGGTGAGCCCCACCATCCCGCGCCTGTACCACCAGTTCATGGACTCGTCGTTGTTCAAAGTCCAGGGGCCGCTCCAGCCGCAGCAGTCCTGTGTGTGCATCGATGGAAAAGGACCCATCACCCTCGCTCTGCCTTCGATTGATCTCGTAAGTTACAGCCCCATTGGCACCAGCATCAGCGTCAGAAGCAAATACTTGCAAGACAGGGCTGCCAGGAGCCAGGCTCTCAGACACCACAGCATGGTAGCGACTCTGATTGAAAGCTGGGGCGTGGTCGTTGATGTCCAGCAGCGTCACATCTAACAGGGTCTGGGCCCTCCGAGGAGGCAAACCACCATCGTAAGCCTCTAGCTGCAACATGTAGTGTGAGCGGTTCTCCCGGTCCAGCTCCCCAGCGATTACCAGCTCGGGCACTGGCGCCCCATCTGGGCCAGGACGTGTCTCCAGTCGGAAGGTCTCTCCAGCTCCATCACCAGAGAGTGCGTAGCCCTGGGTTCCGAGGCGGCCAGCATCTGCATCACGAGCAGGCTCCAGAGGGTAGCGGGTGCCAAGCGCTGTGTGCTCGGGGATCTGCAGAGCACCTCGAACTTGAGGGAAAGCTGGAGCATGGTCATTGATGTCAGCCACTCGCACTGTCACTTCCACGGTGGCACCATCAGGAGTGACTGCGATGAAGCGGTAGCGGTCCCGCCGCTCACGGTCCAGGACACGAGCTGTACGGACAACCCCACTGTGTTCATCGATAGCCAGGTCTGTGCCCACCCCGCTGCCTTCCTGGGCTGAGATGAAGTACATAGGTGGTGCTGCTGTGCCCGCTGGAAGCCCTGCACTGATATCTCCGATGAGTGTGCCTGCTGGTTGCTCCTCATCGATCTGCAGGTCTAGGCTGCCAGCCTGACCCCAGGCACCTGGCACCCCGAACCCCAGCAGCAGCAGCAGCAGTTGCAGGAGGAAGGGTCTGGGGCTCTTCATGCCAGGACAAGAGGGCACAGTGCCCAGCTCCTTCTGCATGGCAGGGACAGTCCTGCTGGGGCTGGGTTTCAGCTCCAGGCCAGACAATGGGCCCCGTTTGGTATCAGGCTTCAGAGGGGGTCCAGTTTGGGGCCTCAGTGCTACTCAGGCTTCCTGACCTAGGAGAAATGCATAAGGAAAAAGGTCATTTCAGGGGAGGGTCATCTGGATGGCCAGAGACACAGTAAAGTCATACACAGTTAGCTCCCAACAGAACTCAGGCTGCTCGTATGCAGCTCTGGCCCTAGGAACCTCTGCTCTGAACTTCACGGGCCCCTCCAGTCTTTCCCTGGGCAGGGCCCATCCTATCCTGAGCATCCTCAGGATACTGTTCTGCTTCCCGTATGTCAGGTCCGTATATGCACGAAGTCCATTCTTTCTATCTTTAAACTTAAAAGCAGGGCCAATCCTTTCTTATTTTCTTCTTGCCCAGAACTGATACCCTTTCCAGACTCAGTAATTGTGTACTTTTCTGAAATGTCAACCCATGTTTCCCTGTCTACTCATTCTCCCTTATAAGCTCTCCTCCCTCTGCTGACCTCTTCACGATGAGCGCTCTTCCACAGTCTGCCATTTCCCCACTCTGCACTACACTTGGGTGACCCTGTCCATCCTAGGCTTTGGATTCAAATGAATCAATCATTTTTAATGTAGTGTCTATTTGGCAATGGCTTTCCAATCTCTAGCTCCAGTTCCCCAGAGCTCTAGAGAAATACTAGATTTCATAGTATATCCCCAGTTTCCACTTCAAACTGATTTCCCTCCTCTATTCCCTTTCCTGTGGATATCACTATCCATCCAGATGTTCAACCCAGAAATGTTGACATTCTTTGGCTCTCCTGCTTTTCTTCAATTCCAGATTCTACTTTATCTTTGAAAGTTGACTATTTCAGCTACACATCTTAGTTCTTCCCTGTCCTTTCCACATCACTATTATCCAGACCAAGATCTGTAATCTCTCCTTTCATTTGGTGTACAGCTCCTTAATGGCACCCTGCCTCCTGGCTTTGACCTTCTCCACTGATAAGAGATGTAAAAAGCTTCACAATGCCACTCCTGGAGAAAGGTCCCGCTGGTTCTGCGTTACTAACAGCAGAAAACTAAAAAGAAATATAGACACACATACACACAGACTTGTGCCTACAGTTCCAAGATGTTCATGGACACTCCACACACAGCTTCTGACCCACAACACAAAGCCTAACCTGCTTAATGAATCTTTGGAATCTGAGCTCTGTCAACTTCTCTAATGTCTCCTACCTCTACTTTCTCCTAGACACCTTGCATTCCAACACTAAATGTTACCACGCTCTTGCCCAACTCCTCTGCCTAGTAGACAGTGTGCTCTCATCCTGAGATATCCTTCCCACATGGCCGTCTCCCATTACAATTTCAAGATCCAATTTTAGTTTCTTGTTTTCTGTGGTTTCTTTGAGATACTCCCCACCTTTTCCCCACCCAGACACTACTGTACTCCACTGTGCTGCAGTTCCATTGGTTCACACTGGCAAAAGTTGTACAGCAGCCCTTTTATGTTCAAGAATCTGTTACTGCATCAGGTAGGAGGTTCCTGTGCAGGTCTGTCTCCAGTCTTCCAGCACTGAATGGAGGTGTAGCATGAGCAAGAAGTTGGAGCCTCAGGTTTCCATATCATTCAGGATAAAAGTCCAGTCATGCCAGCTCAGACGACATTCATGAATGTGTGAGCTGATGGCCCTGAGACATCACAATCAGTCCTTTGGCTTTAGACGTTTGTCTTTGGATCTTTATAGATTTGCTGTGCTCTATGACTTCCTGTCCCTTAAAAGGGGGTAGTTTTCTGACTTCCACCCTTGTACTGTTTCATCTCTTCCATGTAGGTAAGGCAATAAAAAAAAGCAGGGGTTTTACAGTTTGGGGAGAGGTTGAGTCCAGTCTTAGCAGTATTTTCCTAATCTGTAAAATGGCCAGATCTAAGCCCAGGGACTGGGTCAATAGTTAAGGGTTGGCCCTACTCATTTAATCAGTCAGTGGAGGGAGAGCAGTCATGGTTTGGGAAAAAGAAGATAATGGGCATTGAGATTAATGTACTTATCATACCCTTATTATATCTGTATCTGTCTCTCTGTCCAGACAATCAGGTGTTTAAGGGCCAAGAGTGTATCTTACTTATTCACCTTTATGTATGCCATAAATTTTCAATTAATTTTCTAAATGAAGGGCTGCTTCAGGGATATGTGAAATAAAAGCTCAGGAGAATGACTGCCTTCGAAGAGGAAGGATTCAGGGCCGGGCCGATGCCCCATGTGAAGATAGCCTCTTCCCCCCAACAAGAGCTCTGGCTCTGCCTCATTACCCAGCCTGGTTACACATCTATTGCAGACAGCCCCAGTGCACTCACGTTGGACACTCAAAGCACACTCACAGAGGCCCAAATCCACACACAGCCTGGCACATTCTCACACTGCCAGATACACAAAAGCATGGACACAAAGATGTACTGTCAGTCAGACTGCTACTCAGACTCTCAGACTCAACCTACACACTGCCACTTACTGAAACGTATGGAGAACCAGTACAGACACCCCTCCGTATGTGCACTTTGAAGCCCCAGTTCACATGCACACTGATGGCATATCCATTCACAAAGGCCCTGTCCTCACACATATACAGACACATAAACAAACACTTTCTTGTGGACCTCACACACAGAGGCACACTCACACTCCCCGACAACCCTCCACGCACATACACAGCCACCCCGCCCCCCACAGTAAGCCCACTGTCAAGTACATGCAGACTGACAAGGCAGGCACGCGCACGCGCACTTGCAGACCCACCCACAGGCTGGCGTGCTCTCGCACGTGCTGCCGGGGCACTCGTGGTCAGCTCTGCGGCTGCAGCTGTGACCTCCAGGTCCCTGGGGCCTCTGTCTGGACTATGCCTCATCACTTCCTGCTCCACAGCTTCCAGCTCCAAACTGGAACTCCAGACTCTCTCCTGAGACTGTCTCATCCTCTCTCCAGCTTCTTCTCAGCATCATCTCTCCCATCTGTCCAGTGTTCTCACTGCTTCTTCCTAAGACTGGCTCCCCCTCCCCGTTCTCATCTCTGCTCTCCAGGGCTGTCCCGTCCGTTCTGTCCCATCCAGTCTGCCCTGTGCATCTTGTCTTTCCCCGTGTCTTCTCTTCTGCCTCCTGCCCAGCTCTGTCACACCTCTTCCCCACCCGGTTTGCTCTTGCTACATGGCCTTGTTCTGTCCCCAGTCCTGTTACTTGGTCCTCTGACTCCATCCTGCTCTCCCCCTCTATCCTCACATCTGGGCCTCTGGAACCACAGCTGGTTCTCATTAGGAGGGGGAGGGGCAAGACTGTTCATTGGGGCCTGAAACGTGATGTCAATTCCCCTCCATAGCTAAGAGAGCCCCCCTTTTGTCCCTGGCTTGTGTGTCTACAGGGCCAGGGAGCAAGGGGAACATGGGAAAGAGAGGTGGGCTGGGGGGGCAGGGGGAACAGGAGGGAAGAGGGTGCTTTCTAGGAGGAAGTACAGCAATGGCCCGAGGAACAGAAGGGGAAGTGGGCTGGGGAGCTGGCACAGCCTGAGCCTCCTCCCTCAATTTCCTGTCCCAGGGCCAGAGAGGGGCAGGACCAGAAAGACAACAGGGGTGAGGAGGGGGGCTGCAAGAGCCAGATGGGATAGAAGTGGAGGAAGAAGGGGGCAGTCTTGAGGAGGGAAGGGAAATGGGGATACAGAGTCTGGCATAAACAAAAAGGGAAGAGAGGTGAGAATTCTGCCGGGAGGAAAACTAAGCACATTCGGCAGAGGCAAGTGAGCCTGACCCACAGAGGTTGCGGGGGCGGCCATGAACCTGAGGGTGGAGAGGAGGAGAGAAGGTGATAAGAAAAGACTGACAGGCCAGTGTCATCCCTCGGGCATCCCTGAGGTAACCTTAAGAGACTGGCTGGGCAGTGGTGGCACCTGGACTTGTCCGTCCCGAGGACGCATTCCCAGGAGGCACTTCGAGGAGAGGCTACAGACAGATGTGAGCAGAAGAGGCTCTATTTCCTGAGATCTTACCGCGTTAGGGACCCATGCCAGGCCACTGAGACAATATCTCATTTAATCATCATAGCAACTCTGTAAGGAAGACATCCCAGCTTCCACTTCCTCATGAAAAAGCTGAGACTCAGAGGAGGGCTCCTGATTTAATGCAGCCTTAATCTGATCCCGGAACCATGCACTCCCCGTGGCCGGAGAATTAGGGAGGGGGTGGGGAGAGAAGGAGAAATTAGAGGGAAGCTGAGGGAAGAATCCTGGCACAAAAGTGGAGGCTAAAGAAGGATGAGAACCTGCGGGAGGAAGGAGCTCAGTGTGTGCATCCGTGACGGCCCAAGAGCAACGGACTGAGATGACACAAGTAAGAAAGGTCTGAGGAGGAGAAAGGTCTGACACAGAGAGAAAGGTCTGACTCAGACGAGACTTGAGGGCTGCAGACTCCAGGCCACCACCCAGGGTTCTGGCCTGGATATCACAGCGATGCCACTGAGCTGTTACAGAGTGGAAGCCACCTGGGGGGGGGGGGCTGCTGGGGTCTGCACATGGAGCGATCCAGGCACAGCTGGACAGCTGGATGACAGGCCCAGAGCTTGAGAGAGAGAGGCCTGGCTTAGATAGATGGATCTGGATAAATCATGAGGTAGCTGAAGCCATACACACAGAGATGCCCATCAGACAGGACATGTAGAATCGAAGAGACCTAGGAAATGGTCACCTCGAAGGGCAGCTGAAAAGACACTTAGTGTTCCCAGAGGCAGCATCAAAGAAGTCAAAGAAGAAACATTTCAAAAAGGAGAGACTGACAGTATCCAGTGCTGCTGAGATCACTGTGTCAGAGTGACAAGGGTGCCCACCTCCTACAGTGGGAAATGAGAGAAAATGTATCAACTTACAGCCAGGCACAGCTCTAATTTGATTCAGCACACTTTCATTCATGAGTAGGTGTTACTGCACTCTTGAAACAGGAAATGAAATGCCACAGCAAGGCAGGACAGGATAGTGGTTAGACACCTGGATCTGAGTCCCAGCTTCCCATGAGACGCTGGACAAGCCACTTAATTTTTCAATGTTTTCCTTTCCTTGTTTATAAAATAAGTGCAATAATAATAGTACTTTTTTTTTTTTAGCAGTTAGAACAGTGTCTGGCACACAATAGCTTTATTAGTATGCAAGCATGAGCTATTATGAGTATGGGTAAGAAGATGGGTTCTGTCCTGTCCACTTAACAGCATTATTCTGGGCAAGTTATTTATTTCCTCTTTGTAATACAGGGATTCAAGTGCCTATCTATAATGATTGATAGGGCTGGGGATGTAGCTCAGTGGTGCTGCTCCCGCTTGGCAAGTGCAAGGTCCTGAGTTTGAGCAAAACCAAAATGACAAATGATTGATATGAGTTAAATGCAGTGTTGTTCGGGAAATTTAGGACAATGTGTGGCACGTGGAGAAGGGGGATAAATGCTGTTGTGTGTGACACACATACCGTAACTATGGGATAAGCATTATTCCACACACAAGGAAACCAAGCTCCACTGGAAGATACAGAGAGACATCTAGATCTAACAGACTTCAAAGCGATGCTTCGAAGGACCACACTGGCAGAAGGCTCAGGATGCTCATTCAAAGGGCCATATAGAGCAAGGAATAAGAATGATCAAAGTTTTGCTTTAAGAAAATAAACCTGGATCTACACTGGGTGGATTAAAGGAGATCAGTAAAGGGGTAGTTGTCAATCCAGGTGAGCACAGATCAGGTGGTGAGAGTGGGAGAAGGAAAAGGAGGATGCTTGGAGACCTCTGTGAATGAGAAAAAAATGAGGAAGGGGGGAAGACTCAAGGCGTGCATGTAAAGGGTTTCCTCAACAACTATGCACTAAGATCTACTATGTGTCAGACACCACATGAAGTACTGGAGGTAGAGTGGCAACTCAAGACAGATCAGATCTTTGCCTTCACAGTGTTCACAAGAAAAAAGATGTGGGGAGGGATTGGCAGTATAGAGGGAGCTGGGGGTGGCAATGATGGGCAGCAAGGACCAGATCTCAAAGCTGGACTTTAATATTGGAATTCAGTTCAAAGAGGAGGCTGCGGAGGGTGGAGCTGGCAAGAAAGGTAGAGAAATAGTAACCTAAAGGTACCAAGAAAAAAGAACAACTTTAGGGAAATGATAGATTCAGGAGCAAAAGGGAACAATACAAGACTAAGATTTTAGAAGTAAAGTTAACTTCCAAGGCCCTGGGTTCAATATCCAGCACCCCGTAAAGACGAGCAAAATTACAGCTCTCAAAAATAACTCTTAAAGCAAAGTTTCTTAAGGGAAAAAAGCTCAGAGAAGCCAAGTCACTCATGTCAGGCATGATGTGGCTAGAAGGTCTGAGATGTAGCTACTCTGTCCCTCTTTCTTTCCTTTCCTCATCTTCTTTTCTCACCAGCTATTTGGGAGGAGATCCTACTCTCTGAAAAATACCAAGTTTTTTCCATCAAGTCATTAGATAGAAAAACAGAGAAAAAGCACATTTTAGGGTGCTAAGTGAGAGGAGAGGGGCATGCTGACTCAGGCTAATGGACTCCAGGCAGATGACCAACTGGAGGAGCATCCACTAGGGGACACAGAGAACTGGAAGCCCCTTTGAAGAGGCAGTGGTTGAAAATGCCCTGGTTTCAGAAGGCTACCCAGGAGCGAGGACACTGGAACTGAAGGAAGAAGCAGGTGGCAGGAAAGCTGGTTAAAAAGCTGAGATCCAACAACAGGAACCTCTTGGGAGGGGCTTTTGCTAATACGTACTAGAAAATCAGAAAGAGAAGAGTTCAGGCTTGCTTCCGTTACCACTGACCAGCAACCACGGGAAGAAGAGGGCAGAAGAGTCAAGGAATCTAAAAATGGGAAGAAGCAGGGGCTAGAATGCCAGGAGTGGGGCTCATGGTGAGAGGTTGGGGTCTTACAGGAGGGGTCAGCTTGGATTCTGGGAAGGGATGTAGTAGAGAGAAGGATGTGGTCAAGCACTGTGGTGCCTTGCAGGCTGATATCACAGTATGGTCACCTTCCATTTTCCCCCAAATTCCAACAGATATCTAGCTCAGTGGATGTGGGGTCTGAATGCTCCTGGTGCTTCTTAAATATCTGGAAGAGAAATGGGCAGGGAGAAAGTGAGGAAGAAGATCCAGGAAAAGAGAAGTGCAGGTGAGAGGGAAAGAGACGACAGGATTTGGTGAAAAAAGGATAAGTCGTGGGGAAAGGAATGGAAATGTCTCCAGTAGGACAGGCGGGCTATCAGAACAGGGGTGTCCTGAAGCGTGAATGGGGAAAAGGGATGTGCTATGAGGCCTCATGTATTCATTCACTTGTTCATTGCCAAGCACGAGTGGGACACAAAGATGAGAAATGTGCAATTTTGCCATGAAGGGGGTCTCAGTGTTGAGAGAGAGAGAAGGGGGCAGGGATGAAGCATGACAAGAGCGAAACAAGAGGAACTTCAGATGGCCTCAGGAATGGCAGGGCTGGTGATGCGATCTGAGGATGAGAAGGGATAAGCAGGAGGAGAAGGGAATGAAGGGCCATTGAAGCACAGAAATATGTGCAAAGGACCAAGAGCATGAAAGAATTCAATGTCTTTGGGGAACTACAAGGTATTAAATATATGTGGAGATCAAAATATGAGGGGGGAGGGGAATGGAACAGGCAGTGAGGCTGGGAGGGCTGGGAGGATTCACATTATGTTTTAAGCCTAACTGAAAAGTTGTAGTTTCATCCAAAAAAATACTGAAGAATGACAGTGACATGGCTGGAGCTGCATTTTATGAAATAGTCTTTCTTGCTGCAATGAGAAGAATGGATTGGAAGAAGGAAGACTAGAGTATAGGAAGGTGAGTTACGAAGCTCTTGGAAATTTTTATGTGAAAAGCTGGTGAGTTAAGTGCAGTGGCACAGGTGATGGATCTTCGGAGACTGCTCAAGAGGAGGTGGTCAACAGGTTCTAAGGACTTTCTGCATTGTGGGACGTGCAGAGAGGGCAGGGGTACAGTTTAATTCTTCTGGGTTCCCAGCTTGTGAGCTGAGGAAAGATAGTCATTTGAGAAAGAAAGGAAGAATTCAGGTTTGCATATTGTAAGCGGACTATGGGATATTCAGATAAGATCACATATACAGCAGGGACATGGTTCTAAAGCTCAAAATGGATAGATCTTTTGGGGGGCCATCTGCCAATAGATGACAATGGAAACCCCAGAAATAAATTAGATGGACCAGCCAAAGAGATGTGTACAATGAGATAAGAAGTTCCCAGCTAGGACTTTAAGCAACAGTAACTTCAGAAGTCATGCAAAACAGACAGAAGGGCTGGAGCAGCTCTTCATAAACTGTATTTTGGTATAATCGCCTCCCCCTACCCTCTCCCCACGCACTGAGGAGTCGACTCCTTGAGGGTAGGAAGCATGACTTCCATCTTTGTGTTCTCAACGTCTAGTAGGGTGGCTGACACATGGGTGCTCGTTCCATGGTGACACAATAAAATGGTGTTTCAGAAGCCAAAGCAACAACAATTCAAAGAAAAGAGAAAGCTCAACAACGTTGGCTCCTGCCAAGAGAACAAGCAGTCAAGGACTTCTGAAACAATCTCCCCAATCTGGTGGGAGAAGGATCACTTTCCCTTCAGAACAGTTATACCAGAGGGGCAGAAGTAAACGGGAGATGAACTGGGAACAGCCGCAAGCACAAGAATCTTTTGCAAAATGTGGCAGTGAAGCAAAATGAGAAAGCTTCTCAGCTAATGGGTACTTCAGGGTTAAAAGAGGCGGGAGAGACCGGAGGATCAGAAGCAACGGGAGAGAGGGAGAAACTGAAAACATGAGAAAGACTCGGACTCATCAGTCAAGTGGGGTCCCATTGGAGGAGAGGCAGGAGGAGATGGGATTTAAAGTGCAGGTGTAGCACTGGCTTTAAATAGGAAAGATACCTTTCATTATTAAGGGAAGGAAGGTGAAAGGATTAAAAAGGATTCAGGTAAAATTGAGGAAGGAAGCAGAATCCTGAGGGCACTGAAACTGGGTGCCCTTCGTTTCTTCAGTGAGTGAGAACAGGTTTTCTACTTTTATTTCTTCCCTCCCCTCCAACCCTCACATCCATTTTGCCATGGAGTCCTGCTGAGCCCAGTGTTTGAGGAGCTACATCCACTTACTCCCTTTCTCCTGCGACTCCAGTTCAGGCGAGTGTCTCTGGATTCCTACAGAAGCCCACCATCTTCTTCCTACTCAGGCTCCTCCTCCAAGCTCCACAAGCCTGTCAGTGGCATTTCTAAAACAAACTTGGTCATACCACTCTGAGGCTTCAAAAGGCATAACGACTCTCCATTACTCATGGGGTAGAGGAACTCCATGACCCTGTACAGTCTAGCCCTCTTCCCTTCGATGGACTCTCCTGTCTCTCCTCATTCCATGGTATAAGTGTCACACTTTCTCAACTGCTGTCGCTTAGACATACACTACTTCTCTGCACATGGGCTTGCATGTTTTGCTGCCTTGGCTTGGAATGTTCTGGATCCATTCTAACTCACCTCCACCTCTCCTTGGCTTGGTCAAGTCCCTATTAGCTACCATGTTTCTTTTTAAATGCCTCTTTCTCTAGAAAACCTCTCATCTACTGAAAACAAGGATATAGGGCAAGGAGTGAAAAATAGAAAAAAAATTGCATTTGTAGGTACGCATGTTTATATGTATGCATGTTTGTATGTATGCATTAAAAGCCCAGGCGGGAGAATTTCTAAAAGCAAGAATTTATAGAAGTGCCCTACTTAATGTGATTGAGAAATCTTTCTAGCAAGAGTTGAGACTTTTTAAGTTGGAAAGTGGAAACAGGGTGGCTAAGGAGAAAAGGGATGATCCTTGGCACAGGAATTGGAAGGAGACAACAGAGAGCAGAGCACATTAGACAAAAAACAGGTCAAGGGCAAGAGGTCATTACAAGGTTACAGAGCCTAACAGGGACATTGGAGCAAGGACATCGGAAAGCTGAGAAGACAAAGGGGATTGTGGGCAAAAAAAAATAATGCAAGAGCTGAGAAGTTTAGAATCAAACAGTTCTCTGAAGTGCTCTTCGTGAGAAAAGCAAAGGTAATAGGAGCAACGGAGGCCAAGAGAGGCTGAGTGCTTCGGAGGGACACTTAGAACCACGGCAGACTCGAGGGTAAGAGGTTGACTGGAGCTGTCTATTCAGGGAACAAGATGAGCTCAGGAGGTGTGTGGACGAGAAAGGGCAGCAGTGTGACTACTGTACAGAGTAAGGCATTTGTCTAGCAGTTGGGACAGCTCTCCTGTGCATGTCTATTGAGGCTTGTCCAAGTGGCTGTGTGGTGAGGACAACCTCTTGCTAGTGCCCTGCATCTGGCACACCTGCTATGTATGAGTAGCTCTGATGAAGAACAGCGTACATATACATAGAACCTACATTGACAGTATTGTGCATGGATGCGTACTGCTGTGATGTCTCCTGAGGGGCTGACAGTAATAGCCTTTTATAGTATGTGTTGGCTGTGACAAAATCCTGTGGGAATTGGTTGGTCACAACACTTCTGCTGTGGGTTTCTGTCGTCCTGAAGGCATCTAGATTGGTGTATGTTGGCTCGACAGCCTGCACAGTGGTGTGTGTTTGTTCTGACAGTGCTTCTGGGCAGTGTCTAAGGGCTGTGAAGGCATTTCTTAAGGATGTCTGTCGCCTAGGACTGTGTCCCCTTGGGTTGAGTAGGGCTGTGACTGTGTCCCCTGTGGATATGGGAAGGGTTGACATAAGCGACAATATTTTTCTGGCCTATGACCTTGTGGCTGCCAGCCCAACCCACGCCACACTGAGTTCATTGTGCTCCTAGACCTCCCTTTCCCCACCCCCTCCACGTGGGACCCAGGCCTGTGGTGACCTCTCACTGTCCCCTGCACAGGCTTCACATCTAGGAATCCCTGACACAGGCTCCCAGTGGCTGTGGCCTCAGCTCCGCCGTGAACCTCAGTGTGGGTGACCTACCTCCACTTCACGCTCGGCCAGCGTCCCCTCTGCTTCGCTTTACTTCTCCCCCTCAGTTTCTTTGTCTCTGTCTCAGTTTGTCTGTCACACACCCATCCTCCACATTCTGACACATGGCTCCTGGAAATCCTAGCACAACACACACACACACACACACACACACACACACACACAGGGACTTACCACGGCACACACACTTTCCGACCCTAAACGCACCCGTCAGGAGTGACACACACTACATGCACCGCCAGACAGACACACGGACACATAACCTCGCGGGACACGCACTGACTCACACTCCGGCGATGCACTCGCACGGAGCAGCACACACACACCCCACCCTCGCCCGCACCGCGCACCCCGACTCGTGACACACGCACACAAAGACCCGGGCCCAGCCCGCTCGCGCCCGCTCGCCCTCGTCCCGCAGGCCCGGCCCCCTCCCCCATTGTCTCGGCTCAGAACAAAGCCCCCGGCTCCGCCGCCGCAGCCCGGGGAGGTCGCGGACGCGAGGGCGCGGCCGGACGGGCCGGGCGCCGCGCACTGACCTCTGCGCCGCGCGGGCTCCTCGCCCGGGGCCGGGGCGCCGTCCGGCCGCGGTCAGCCCCCGGGGCAGCGCCCGCCCGCGCGGGGCCTGGGGCCGCGCATCGTCCACCGCCGCTGTCGCGGGCCCGGATCCCCTCGGGCGGCGGCCGTCGGTCTGCGCCCGCTCGCTCGGCCGTCGATCGGTCCGTCCGCCGCCGCCGCCGGGCGCCGCCTCCTGCACAGCCGCCCCGCGGAGGATGCGAGTCGGCGCGGCCGCCCGACCCCCTCCCGGCTCCCCTCCCCCGCTCGCCTCGCGCGGTAACCCGAGCCCCCGCCCCCGCCCC